>JALIZF010000805.1:0-80199 GCA_029948255.1 Telmatactis stephensoni
CCCCCCCCTCCCTGATAAAAAATGAACGGTCCCTTGAATAATTGAATGAGGAATATAATTGACTTGCTTCTATGTATGTTTGCTTAGCAACATGTAGGATGTGATTCGTAGATTCCCAGCTCATTAACAATTAGACCTCGAGGCCGAATGGACTACGAGTCAATAGCCCATGAGGCCGTAGGCCGAATGGGCTATTCAAACTCGTAGTCCATGAGGCTGAGAGGTCTAATTGTTTTAGTATTCACCAACATATTGGGCCAAAGGTGAATGAGACTAAACAAAACAAAGAGAGAAAAATGTTTTATTGGGCGATATTATTACTCGCGCTTCCTCTCAACTCGGGCTGTCACCAATACTAATAGGAATTAGTATTCACCAACATAAGGGCTATTACAAATCCTGCATTCTGATTGGCTCCCTAACCTCGGGCTATTGGTGATAGCCCGAGTTGAGAGGAAGCGCGAGTAATAATATCAATAAAACATTTTTCTCTCTTTGTTTTGTTTAGTCTCATTCACCTTTGGCCCAATATGTTGGTGAATACTAAAACAATTAGACCTCTAGATCTCGGCCTCATGGACTACGAGTTTGAATAGCCCATTCGGCCTACGGCCTCATGGGCTATTGACTCGTAGTCCATTCGGCTTCGAGGTCTAATTGTTAAATAGTCTTTATCGCGAGCCGCTTCCTTTCAAGTACTCCATTTAGAGTTCGATACTGAGGTCAAAGTATTGGAGATGAAGCTCAAAATAACAGCCCATTCCGAAGCTCTTATACGTTTCTAGGTATCTCTCGAATTGAAAGCTCCAAATTACATTGTTTTAGTGCAGGAAAAGCCTGTCTCTGAAAGCTATTTTCTTTGTAGTCGGCCAATCTTGCATTCCTAAAGTTCCTGGCTTGCGTTCGCAGTCGCTCAAAGGTGATGAATGAAGGGCATTGTTTTTACGTTCTTAACCAATCAGAAGTAGCTGAGGACGAACATAGGAAAAAAAAAACATTTGCAGTTTATAACTCCTTCCCGGCCTGCGGCCTGGGCACGAGTAACAAGCCCGGGAGCAAAGCGAAGCAACCAGCGACACGAGGCCTGTTGAATCAGTGCAACTTGAAACCAGATTGTTGACGAAACAGGACGTGACTAAAAAAATCTGTCAAAGTAGACACCTTTATCTCGCTCTACGAAATAAAACCATGTCGGGACACAGCCTAGTCCCCAGGCTTTCCCGTCTCGTTTCTTGAGGTTTTGAGGTCTCGAAAGTTCGGGGGTCATAAACACTCGTGAGGTAAGAGTAAGAAGGAGTACAAAACCTCAATTTTTGGAAGTAATGAGAGTAAATACACAGCACAAATGCATAAATAACTCAAAAACTTTATTAATTCAAAAACAAAATTGCGAGGTTTGAGGAAAAGAGGCAATTTAGAAGACAAATTTAAACGTTGTTGACAATTACGGTTTAACGGCCGATCAGATTACACAGGAAACCCAAACCATCAAAATCGCTTATATTCCCCTGTCCACCGGAAACGGAGGCTGGTGAGCCTGTGATATTAACTGGGCCAGTCGTGAATTTCCTGTGTTCGCGCGGATGTTCTTTGGTCGATCTCGTGGTTGGACTCTTGAAGAAACGCTGAACATTGATGATTGCGGCTGATGATTACCAATTATAGCTAATTATGTCCAAGTGAGTACCTTATTATTAACTTTACCTTGTAAACGGGAGTTACTTTAATAACCGTTAGGAGCTAAGGAACCTCAAATTTGCCTCAGGCATAAGGGTGACCGCGACACACTGGGAATGTCGCTTACAGTACGCTCAAACCAACACTCCAAATGGGGTAAAATACAGGTTAAATTATATTTTAAGAAGTCAAATTGAAGTTAATAAGCATAGCTTCAATTAATAACTGATTGATCTTCGACCCGTGCTTGGCACAGTAATAATACCCTGGGTTCCAGGGGTTTATCGTCTGAACATAACATAACATCTCTGACTTCACAACCACCCCAACCTCCCGCATTCGATCATTTATATTCCACCTCCCCACGTGGCGCTTCTCGAGCAAGACTTAAAGCGCTTTTAAGTTACGAAACGCGTGGGTTTTCATCCGCTGCTTTGTATCTTGCTCCTGATGAATAGTACACAAGCAGTATCGGCGACCTCTCCAGTCCGTTCCCCTAGTACGAGACGCGACCACACTCCGTTCTATTTGAGCTCACTTAGATTTACTTATAAGTTATTCACGTTATTTTTCACGATCTACACCAATTGTTTGCCTTATACCATTTTTATGCTGGGCCTATGGGCCCAGTATACTTGTTTTTGGCGAGTTAGGTATGATCGGAATTTTGGGTGGGTAGCTCCCTTGTCTGACAACAATGTGTTTGACGGACATGTGTCTATAAACAAGCCTAAATTGCTTCAAAACAATGATGTTTCGGCCCGTTCAAAACCCATAACGAGCCGCAGCCGACTTGATTTTTAAAACAGCAGGGGTACTGGTTGCTACGGAGCAACGTCATAATCTGATTAATTGCGGTTACGTTCTGACATTGCCGAGGGATTATTCTTTCAACAGCATACATACGCAGTTACGTTTTCCGTGTTATTTTTGGGAGCTACGTCAGGATTTTGGCGCAAAATTGAAATATAAGTCCATTCATCTTCGGTCATGTTTGAGCAGTGTTCGTGTTTTAGATCGGTCCCTAACTATGAATAGAGTGGTTGAGCAAAAGAACCCTCAAACGTTTTGGTACATGTTGAATAGTACTTTATGTGGTAAAAAGTTTCTATGTTCTGCAATTAATTATTTCGAAATATCCACATCAATTCTCGCGAGACGACAATGGCGTACAAATTGAGATGTGCTCGATCGACGCGCGACAAGGAGGTAACAGTTGTATTGCCGTTTGGTCATGAAGTCCTGAGTATTTGAATTGGTAGTTGCATTGCCTGAGTGCTTCGGGTGCAAAGAAATTCTCTTTGTGCCTAGCTGGTTCATCCAGCATGAAGTCCTGGCTATTTGAATTGGTAGGTGCATTGCCTGAGTGCTTCGGGTGCAAAGAAATTCTCTTTGTGCCTAGCTGGTTCATCCAGCATGAAGTCCTGGCTATTTGAATTGGTAGGTGCATTGCCTGAGTGCTTCGGGTGCAAATAAATTCTCTTTGTGCCTAGCTGGTCCATCCAGCATGAAGTCCTGGCTATTTGAAAGTGCAGTGCCTGAGTGCTTCGGGTGCAAAGAAATTCTCTTTGTGCCTAGCTGGTTCATCCAGCATGAAGTCCTGGCTATTTGAATTGGTAGGTACAGTGCCTGAGTGCTTCGGGTGTAAAGAAATATTTTCTTTATGCCTAGCTGGTCCATCCAGCATGAAGTCCTGGCTATTTGAAATAAGTGCATTGCCTGAGTGCTTCGGGTGTAAAGAAATTCTCTTTATGCCTAGCTGGTCCATCCGGCATGAAGTCCTGGCTATTTGAATTGGTAGGTACATTGCCTGAGTGCTTCGGGTGCAAAGAAATTCTCTTTGTGCCTAGCTGGTTCATCCAGCATGAAGTCCTGGCTATTTGAATTGGTAGGTACAGTGCCTGAGTGCTTCGGGTGTAAAGAAATATTTTCTTTATGCCTAGCTGGTCCATCCAGCATGAAGTCCTGGCTATTTGAATTGGTAGGTGCATTGCCTGAGTGCTTCGGGTGCAAAGAAATTCTCTTTGTGCCTAGCTGGTCCATCCAGCATGAAGTCCTGGCTATTTGAAAGTGCACTGCCTGAGTGCTTCGGGTGCAAAGAAATATTTTCTTTATGCCTAGCTGGTCCATCCAGCTATTCGAATTGCTGGGTGAAAAAGACTATAATATGTTAGAAAGCAGTACTTGAAGCTCGTTTCAGTAATCAAAATAGCTTTATTAGCATAAAAGTCCTCAGTCTTTGTACAGAACTGGAATTATAATATAAAATCTAAATTTGCGCTGACTTCGGATTGATGTACTTCTATAGTAATGCTGAGATCTTCGCTTACGGTGGCCGGTTGTTGTAATTCAGCAGTCTTCTACTTAAGTCTATCTGAACGACTTGGACGAGAGTTAAAGAAAGTTTTATTTTTTTTTGAGTTTGCGATTTAGCTTTGTTGTTGTAATCTTTTCTGAATGAAAGCCTGGTTTTTGGCAAAAGATGGTGTCAATTGACAAGTATGACATGTTTGTTAAACAAGAGGTCCTGCTGTTCTGCTGAAAAAGCTTTAGTTGCTCAAAACACACGAATAATATTCTTATTTCGGGTCAGCAAGTTTCTCACTAGTCCAAAATACTATTTCATGCAAAATTGTAACAAAAACATGTTAAATTAGCTATAAATGAGTTGTTGCTTCTGATCAGCTAGACCCCCAACAGATGGGTAAAGAATCTTTACCGATCTGTCGGAGATTTTGCGGTTGCTAAGGGCATGAGGCTCGTTATGTTTACGAGACTTAGAGTTCTAACTTGAAAAGACGAATGTAACTGAAAATCAAATTTGTTTATTAATACTACTAGTATCAGTAAGATCAGAAATTTGTGACTCAAATAAGCGGAACGTTTTTAAGCAATGTAGCAATGCAACAAACCTTGACTGATAAAAAGCCTTTAGTTTAGGATATTAATAGTCTTGAGAAG
Source organism: Telmatactis stephensoni (assembly GCA_029948255.1). Classification (NCBI taxonomy): domain Eukaryota; kingdom Metazoa; phylum Cnidaria; class Anthozoa; order Actiniaria; family Isophelliidae; genus Telmatactis; species Telmatactis stephensoni. The sequence continues at coordinate 4,639 of JALIZF010000805.1, forward strand.
TACTTGTTGAGATAGATATAAACCTGCAAATTCGATTCGTGTGATAAATCAAAGACAATTTTGCCATAAAATTTTCAATGACTATTATAAATAGCGCGATCGAAAGCTCATTTATCGAGATTTCCATGATTTGCTCTCGTATTTTGATTATAAAAATGGCGTGTATGATTGTTACAAGTTCTGTTCCCAACCAATCAGGAATGGGTGTTCCCACGGTCAAATAAACAATAAGATAACAATCTTCGCGGGCTCAAGTCCAAAAATTGTTTGTTTTTTTTCGGGGGAGGTGGGAGAGGGGGGCAATTGCTCCACTGGCTCTACCTCGCTACGCCACTGAAACCGGCATGTACATTGAAACATGTAGTAAAGAATTCTTACACCACAACAAGTAACACCGTTTAGATTACATCGACATTCTTCAGTCTCAACTGAAAATTACTAAACCCCACAATTTCTCTGTATATTTTTGTTGTCATATGCCCAGCAGACTTGACACGCTTTTCCCGTGTCAAGACTTGTTTCTATAAATTCTATTATGTTTTGTTTCGTGTTTTTCGCCACATAATACCCTCCAAACTACATTCCATACATTCCTTTCCTCACCACATCACATTCCTTAGCCACACACCCCTGGCCTCCCCTCCCAGATAAATTTTTTTTCTTCACTCCAATTTGCTTTCTTTTATTTTTTCTTTAGGGAGTATTCATTTTTTAGGAGGGGAGGGGAGGGGGGGGGGGGGGGGGGGGGGGGGGGGGGGTGGGCCGGAGGAATTGAGGGGTGGGCCAAAAGAAATTTACTCTATGAAAGGGGGTGGGTCATGTTTTTCTGAAAGTTAAACCAGGTCAAGGGACCCTATTTTCATATTTGGAAGTGGGGTGGGTCATCAATATAGTTCAATTCCTTACCGTGGGGGCTTGCATTTTTTTGTATTCGATTCCTGCATTTCCTCCGGCCCACCTCCCCTTCTAAAAAATGAATGCTCCCTTATTTCACTTTTTTAGCTATCCACTTTATTTTAATTTATATTTATTTAAAAATTTACCACTCGGTTAAATATTTTTTCTTTTCCTTTCTTTCTTTTTCATTTGTTTTCTTTTTCATTTTTTGTTCCATTTTTTCCTTTTTTAATTTTTTTTTCACTTTTTTATCTATTTATTTATTTTATTATATTTATCTATTTATATTTTTGATGTTTCATTTCTTTTCTATTTTTTATCTTGCTTTATTACTGTTATCTATTCTTGTTTAATATATATATATTTTTTTATTTCTATGTTTTTCATATATTCATATACCCCTTCAAGTTGCCAGTTCTTTATATCATATTTTTTCATTTTTCCTTTTTCTTTTCATACATCCAAATGCCCTATTTAATTACATACCAAATGGCCTATTGAATTGCATATCCTTTATTCATAATTCATTTGCAATTGAGCGAAGCGGAGGCATTTTACCTCATTCTTTGGGCATGTTATTGATAATTAACTTCTTCATTCTTATCTTTATAAGGCCTGAAGACAATGAAGCTCCCATATGCATACTAATCGAAGATACATTGGATTACATTATTCTCTTCGAGGCCTGCAGTACGCGATGATCATGAGGGCACGCAAATTCGATTATAACACGCTATATGACGTACGTGTAAAGTGTATACATACACTAGGGACATTGGTGTCATCTTTGACTCTACTTTGTCGATGGTTGCAAATGTCAAATGGGGAGGGTCATAACTTTTTGAGCCCATGAAAATGGAGGGTCATGAAAAAATAGGCACTGAAATATTTTGTTATTTTAGGCCATATACCAGGGGAGGGCCAGGAAAGTTCATTCCCATTGCTAGGGAGGGTCACATCATTTCCATCACTCAATTTAAAATCTCCTCTCCCCCCCCCCCCCCCCCCCCCTGCTAATTTCTGACAAGTCCCTAGCATTTAATGAAAATCAAATGAATAATGATAACACTGCATATTGGTGATTACAAAATATCTTTCTGACAAAAAAAGTGACCCGCTTGTAATTATATGCTAATTTATTGCAAGAAAATTATCTTATGCCACGGCCACCTAAGGTAGACTGAGCCTACAGGTTTACCTTTTGTCCAGTCCATTAATTTGAAGGGAAATACCACATCAGTTTCAACATCAGTTTAAATTTAATCTTGCTTGCTCTTCTGAGTCCAGTTCAGTTTCAAGCTCAGTTTAATGATTTCAAAGAAAAATGACACAATCTTTTTATTGCTTGTTTGCTGTCCTGAGTCCAGTTCAGATTTGCGTTCAATATAGTCAGTCTCTGTTATCTTCAGTATACTCCGTGTTCTCTCAAGTCCAGTCCATTCCAGTCCAACATTAATAGTTTCAAAGAAAAAGGTCACATTGTTTTTATCTTGTTTGTACAATTCCCATTAAATTAGTTCCATATTATCTTAGGTACATGCACTCCATATCCTGTCAAGTCCATCCAGTCCATGTCTTTGTAATTTGAAAAGAAATGTCACATTTATAATTTTATGTTCTTGCTCTTCAGTGCCCAGGTGAGATGGCTATATTAACTTTGGTAAACTCCGTGTTGTCTCAAGTCCAGTCCAGTCCACTCCATAAGTTAAGCCTGGTCCACACTAGCGACATGATATACACCTATTTCAAAATAGGTTGTCGTACGAGAAACTAATCAGTATTATAATTATTGTAATTATGCAAACGGAGGTAATGGTTTGAAAGAGCTAGAAACGTCACTTTCTTTTCATCTTGTTGGCTCTCCATCTGCCAATATAGTCATCCATACCAACATAACTACCCATTAACGACCTTGACCCTGTTATTGCTGACCTTCCATGAAGGGTTCGACGATTATCCATAACAATAACTCTCCCAGGGGTTAACTTAAACCATAACTCATTCTCTGGGCGACGAAGAATCGACCCCAACATCCTCACTGCATTGTAGAACTCTTCCATCTCATCAAATGTGAGATTCATGTTAATGAAAGGACCAACACGCGAGTTGTTGTAGCGAAGCTGCTTGAGTTCCTGGGTGAAGGGGTCAAGTTCAAGAAGTGGGCCATGAACACGTAAACAATGCTCTTCGCTATTATATTCAAAGGGTACTTCAGTGCTTGTTAAGATCTTATAGGCCTCTGGATTCTCCTTGTAGAGCGTTTTTGCAGCAAAGAACCCATCAACCAGAAGGCTCTCTCCTCCGGTACCATGGTGATATGTGCAATGCATGGCTTGTATCCCCGCGGGCTCACAAAAGTAGACATGGTCTGTATGACCATGCAGAGCGTGAGATAAAAATGCCAGGTCTGATTTTGTTAAAACTTTGTTTTCTAAAACATAAACTTGGCCATAAAGGTTGTCTTGCACCACTCCTCCAATGCGCTTACAGATTTTAGCCAATGATTCCTTATCTGTTGGGGTTTCGTTGACAAAGAAAAACCCATAGCGATGAAGGCTATTCAGAGACTCTTCAATCAAGTCGTCGTCGTTCTGTAAATCGTGGAACTTGTATTCCGGAGGAGGATTCTTTGTGACGATATCATTATTCCACAAAAGCATGTCGTCTTCATTAGCTATGGATCCAAAGCCACGCTTGACTTGGCCTTTTGTAAATGCACCGTATGCATTCTCCCTCAACCATGACGCTTTGTATGAACTCTGGTGGCCATCCTCCCAGTAGATAACAAGATTATTTAAGTCAATTTTGACATCTTGTGGCTGCACCCCGGCAGGTATCAATGCCATATCGATAGTTCTTTGCTTGGTCTTGGGGTCTAGACATGCCTCGCAAGAACAGTGGTGACGAAGCCAGACGTGATGCAAGCGAATATTGCCTCCATCTTCCAGGTGCAGTGTCAGGCTTTTATCGTCGGTGACAGCTTTAACTAGAGCCTTTTTTTCGGTTTGTAGCACAGCTGTACTGCATACACGACTTTTGGTCTTTAATGCGGTGACTGTTGCACACCGGAGGGTTGAGTAAACTGTACGATAACGCACAATTTGTTGAAGACACCTTGAGGTCAACATGTTTTCCAGGATGTCCAGTACAGGTCTATACAGGATTACACAATGCCTCTGTGACCCTGAGGAAATCACGTGGTGATAAGCAGGTGGGAAATTTGTCTGCGCATGCGTCGCGGGGGCTTCCTGTGGCACGCGGGAAAGTTAAAAATGTAAACAGTAATGGCTAACAGTGGTCAACATGATTAATGAATAGAATAGAATGTTGAGCTTTCTAAACGTTCTCTTTCCCTATAAATGTCTTTTCTCGAATTTTAAGTCCAATTTTGATGCTTTAAAAGCTCTCAAAGCTACTTCAAGTGCAACAGATTATCCGGATTATCGTGGTTTGAAGAAAATTCACGGTTGTCCTTCAGTGAGGAGAATGCCTGGATAGAGTACGAATTCAATTGATAAATCATTCAAAATTCAAGGAGTACAAAGAAGAAGCTTATTTTTTTCGTCATTTACGACTTGGATATTTCTAGTGGCTTACTTGCAACTAATTTGGTAGGGAAACCATGCATAACTCGACGTTTCTACTTTTCGTGTGTTGTTGACATTCATTCAAAGCGGCTGTCTACTGACTATAAAACTGTACTGTACGTGGCCTATGTTGGACAAACTGTTGAGGTAAGTGGAATTGTTGGAATTATAATAGACTACAATATAAATGTTAGCTCATACACTTAACCGAGATTTTCCAGAGACAAATAAAGATTTTGTGCGATGAAATTGGGCATCAACAGGTTTTGGTCTCTGATTCGACATCATTCTCAAAACTGCGTGTAGCTCAACGTTCTTGCGTTTGCTCCAAAAATCCTTTGACTTTTTCTTGTTATTTAGCTATTTTTCTACTTAGTTTAGACTGCATGATTATGATCCTTGAAAATTGCCTATCGAACGAAATTTTTTTTTTTGTATTTAGCACATGTGCCAAAAACTGAACTCGTGTGTAATACCATTATTCGGAGGTACTGAAACGAATCCGTGGCACATTTAGTCTCCCTCGCAGCCGTGTTTAGCCTCGTCACGCAACGCTCCCTCGGAAAAACACGGCTGCTTCAATGGGCGCTACATTCCATTCCAAGTCCTTAACCAATCAGAGCTTGACTCTCAAAATCAAGGAGTCATTCGCGCCAAAAATGCCAAAAGGTCTACGTTCCGTTGACTTGGAGAATAATTGGATTAACCTCGGATCCCAAAACAACAGCTAGTTTACAAACACTTCACTTCGTTTCATTCGAAGTGTCTGGTATCATTTGAGAAATATACAAAGAAGAAAGTTTTACTGATCTTCCATCTGTATATATCTTTTCGTATTCAAAAATTTGAAACTTATTTTTGGTAGTGCAATGTTTACTCTCTTTGTGGTGTTGACAGATATAAAACTTATTTCCGGAACACGGGAAATGGACCGTTTGCTGATGTATCTTCTGATTGGACAACTGATACAATTGGAATGGAATGTAGCGCCCATTGAAGCAGCCGTGTTTTTCCGAGGGAGCGTTGCGTGACGAGGCTAAACACGGCTGCGAGGGAGACTATGGCACATTCCGATATTTCGTTTTTCTATTATTCACTCCAATAGAAAATGGGTGCATACGTAGCTATTAGTTATTTTAGACACATTTGATCAATAGATATATGTTAATTAATTAGTAATTTGTATATTTCTATTTTCTACTGCGCACAAAGAAACATATTTAACTGCACCCCCAAAATATTCATTATTCGAAAACTATGTTCCCTGTGTGGGACGTCCTGTATACGTGATTCGTTACGTTCCTACTTCCTATATGTAGTTATTAAGGATAGTTAGTCTTTAAATCAGGATTTTTTAACTTTATTTATTGTAAAACTCCCTGAAGAATTCTACAGAGTTAGACCAAACGCGTAGGAGAATTTTAAAAAGTTTTACAAACTTGCACCCGTGTAGTGCTGCTGACTGGTTTTCGTGAAAAAATCCGACATCTAAGCTACCGTGGACGAGAAGGGCCACTTCAAAGTTTAATGTTCAAAGTTCAATGTTCAAAGTTCCGAGTTTTGTTTCTTCTGGTTTATCCTATTTTTGCACATATAAATGCTTTAGAATTGCCACAGATTACATTTTTTAGTCAGGAAAATAGAGTAACTAAGCCAGTTATTGAAGATAGTTTTATGCAATTTAAATATGCAATTCGAAAATTGCTTCAAACCCAGGGCAAACCGTCAATGTTCAAGCTTCAATTCAAACTTCAATATTCAAACTTCAATGTTCAACTTCAATGTTCAAACTTCAATGTTCAAACTTCAATGTTCAAACTTCAAAGTTCAAACTTCAATGTTCGCAATTCATACTTCATCGGGTCTCTCAGGTGGTCATCCTTGAAATCCAATGCGGCAAATTAAATTAAATTTAGCGAAATCCGATCCGGTCATTATCTCAGTTCAGGCAGGAGTTCAGGTCAGACTACTGTTCGGGTGAGCTTACGATGGCGGATTTTTTCACGAAAACCAGTCAGCAGCACTACACGGGTGCAAGTTTGTAAAATATAACTGCATCGCTAAATTTACCACATTAGATGACCCCCTGAGAGACCCGATGAAGTTGATGTTTGAACATTGAAGTTGGCCCTTCTCGTCCACGTGTTACGAGAAGGACTAGTCGGGATCGTGCTGCGAATACGTTCCAACACCTCTTGCTTCTGGAGGTGTTGGAATGTACATAAACAAAAACTTAAATTATTCTGTTAGAGCAGAGTTACTTGAACCATGAAATAGAAACTAAAAAGGACTAACTAAAGTCAACTCAGTGCAAGGCTAAGGCTTTTGGTAAGTGTAAAATGGACTCTCTAGAACTTGTATTGTGTTAAAATTCACCAGTATCAATGTCGAATGTGAAATGTAGCATAAAATACGAAAACATCAATGTTAAATTGAAAAAGAACACCAAAATTTAAATTGTACAATTTAGAATGCACATATCGAATGTGAAATGTAATTACATAAAATATGAAATCAGCAATGTCGAATTGAAAAATAATACTAAAATTCAACATGTACAATGTAGAATGCGAACATTGATTTTTGGCGGGGATGGAACACCGCATACAATTCCCATTCGCCAATTAGTGAATTCTTGTCTTCGTTGCAAGACATAAGGAGAGAACCTTTCGCGGGCTACTGTTATGCATTTCTTTCTTGTTAGATTAAGCTCATTAAGTAAATGTTTAACCGCTGAAATAGATGGAATATCGGCAGGTAGAAGGTTGAAGTCATCTGCCATCATTTCAATGCACTCTTTGGGGTATATCATCGGATGTATAACGATTTGAGCTTCTATGTACACTTTCATCCACTCTGGCATGCACGGGGAACGACCATTCGCAAATGAGCGTGAGCCTACCTGTGCAGAGCTTTGAAATTGTTGTATCAATTTTGAAACAAAGTTATAAGAGACCCTTTCTCGTCTTGCCGTCTCAGCAATTGATTGTGTATTCAAATAAGTTAAAACAGTTTGTATCCGTGTTTTCATGGGATATGAAGCGCCATTTATATATGGCGCTCCTTTAGCGTTGAGTTTCCTGCAAGACATCCTGTTTTATAAAAGAACAACGCTGTTGAGTAGATATCTTTCTTTGCACGCTAACTATACTACTCATCAAGTCTTTTCGCTTTAAAATATGGTCATATTGTTCTTTGAACAAAAGAAATGAAAACTAATATTGCTCACTCATCCTAGTCATATTACATTTAATTGAACATGTGAAGTAAGAATGAATCATACCAAATGAGCTTTTGATAATTGTACAGATATTTTGACAACAACAAATCTCTGAAAGAAACAGTAAATGAGGAGGAGGAATTAATGAGTAAATCATGAAACCTTATAAATAGTGAATAAGGGAAGATTTGAATCGCACGTAAGACTATCAAGATGTCAGGTCGAACATGCGTTAAGTGCCGACTACATGGGAAAATAAGTATACTTCGAGGGCATAAACGAAATTGCCCGTACGTACATTGTGGTTGCAGTAAATGTACTGCACATGAAAGCATGAAAGAACTCAAGGACACAAGAACAAGAACAGCACCGAGACCAGTCCTTAAATAACAACTAAACTAAATCTAATTTCCTGTTTACATCACGTTTGGAGTCAAAGGCCACGTCCACACGTATGCGTTTACGTTTGTAAACGCATAAAAGTATTTGCATCCACACGAAAACGATGGCCGTTTACAGCGGCATCACACAAACAACTTGATGCTAGTAAACGTATACATTTCTATGCGGTTAGACTCGTCCACACGTAAACGCTTCAACTCGAAAACAATGTTAAACGCTTGACTAGGCAGGTATTGAATGATATTGTGACGTCAGCGTTTTCGAAAGTATGCGTTTACGGGTGTCCACACGTAAACGCTTTTTAGTCGTTTTCAAATTTATCCACTTTGGAGAGCGTTTTCGAATTATGCGTTTACGGTGAGCGTTTTCATCGTATTCGTGTGGACGGAAGGCCTAAACGCATAAAAAAGTATGCGTTTACAAACGTAAACGTATACGTGTGGACGGGGCCTTGAAACCACGTTGGTCTGTTTGGGTTATATAGTGAGCCCGGCGTAGTCAATCGAACAAATCCGAACAAAAAATCAATCGAACTCAATCGAACACCAATCGTTCGACTGGTTGCCGATTGGTTCGGCACTCGAACACAATCGAACGAGAACTTTGCTGTGAGTACGATTTCCGAACAAAATCGAACTTCAACCAATCGAACTGATTGGATTATTCGATTTTGTTCGGTAAATATATACGGTCGCTAGATAACGTAAATAAGGCACCAAAGAGCGTAAGTCAACAGTCAACAATGCTTTCATCATTTTTTTTAGCAGTCTATGAACTCGATTCATTTATATTTTGGCAATATTTAAATTCCAAAATGAACAGTAACGACATTACTGCGATTTTCGAATTATGCGAACTCGGATATCTAAACACCCCTAAATAGAACTCACCTAGATATACCTGATGCTATTGGCCTGAGAATTGGTACAAGTTCCCGTTGCAAGTGCCCAAGTTTACCTCTGTCATCAGCCACTTTTAATGCCCGTCCATTTTCTCCTACTTTTTTCAGTATTCTAAACTTCTCTCCATTTTCTACGTAGAGGCACTCGTTGTACCCCTTAGCGACGCATTTAAGAACGATTTCTTTTTCGCAGTCTTGAGCCTTACGTTAGAGGGTATTTCCCAAAACATTGTTCGATTTGGTTCGATTGCTTTATAGTTCGATTTCCAAACGTTCGATTTTGTTCGATTGCTAAAGCTTTGCTGTGAGTACGATTGTGTCCGATTGCCGAACCAATCGAAAATCAATCGAACGATTGATGTTCCTGATTGAGTTCGATTGCCGAATGTTCGATTGACTACGTCGGGAGTGAGAGAGGGTGCGTCACACAGGATCAAAACAATACACAAATCCTACAATCAAAACGGTCAAGGTTACAACACTTAAAATGCTTAACTAGTAAATTACTGAAAAATACATTGAGGTTAATAAATACATAATTACTGGAAATCTGTAGCGTAGAGTACAAACACTAAAAGTATGCAATACTTTGCACTATTTAGTACTAAATAGCACTAATTAAACAATAGAAAACAAAAGAATTTGCATAATTTAGCACTATTTAGTACTATCTATGTTGCACACTTTTAGTGTCTGTACTCTACTTTACAAATAGCACTAATTAAACAATAGAAAACAAATGAATTTGCATAATTTAGCACTATTTAGTACTATTTATGTTGCACACTTTTAGAGTGCATTTCATATGTCTGTGAAATAAGATCAAAGTTTATTTGTGCTTATTTAGTTGATATTTAGTCACTAGCACTGAACCAGAACTTTCTTATAATAGCAATACACTGGAGACATCAAATACACAAGAGAATTGAGTCAAATGACTTTGCATAATAGCTTTTAATTACTTTATTACTTCAAATGAACCTTTATTGTTTCTTTCATTGAAACAGACTTTCTACACATCCAGTGTATTGCTATTATAAGAAAGTTCTGGTTCAATGCTAGTGACTAAATACCAACTAAATAGCAACTAAATATGCACAAATAACTTGATCTTATTTCACAGACATATGAAATGCACTCTAGTGTTTGTACTCTAACACACGGTAGGTCTTAGTACTTATCAAGTCCCAACCAGTCATCAGCTGTATCAGTCCATTCCAATACAACGATGCAGAAAAATATAAATAGCCTCTGACAATCTGAAGTGATTTTAAAACTCTTGTAATGACTGAATCTCATGAGAAATAAATATCGACTGGATCAACTCGTATTAGTCTTCGAGTGCTTTTCTGTCAAGAAATCCGGCTCAATTATACAATTAACCATTAGCCAAATAACGTCGAGAATAACTAAGGCTTTTCCAAACAAATCGAAAGCGAAAGTAAAGACATAAATGCAAACGAAATCCACACGAGATTTTTGAGCGCAAAGTCGATCGTAAACACAGTGATTGTTTTACAACGATCGAGCTGACTGCTGACGCCCTGGGTCTCCGAGGACGCCCTAAATCCTGAACCATTCGTTAAAAACAAACTCCTAACACATTCTGTTAAAGCTGTGCCTTGTTATATGAGCAAAAGAAAGAGAAATCGTTCTCTACTTACCGCCGGAATATCTAGCCTGCGTTGCCGCCCTTAAGAAGGTGAGGGGGAGGGGACTGGGAGGAGGGGAGGGAAAGAGGGCTTGCGTTACTCGCGCACACCAGCGTGGGCGTATTTCCATAGTGTTGAAATGTTGATGTTCTGCTCGATGTACAAGATGATGGACAAGATGGCGAAATCGGCAGTGCATGGAACATTAGTCTCCTTAGCAGCCTTTTTTTTGTGTCGTCACTCCCCAGAGTTCAAGCCTTGCGTGACGACACAAAAAAAGGCTGCTAAGGAGACTAATGGAACATATACAATTTCGATCTAAAACAAGAGCAACGTGCTTTGACATGCTTTGAAATCAATCTTGGCTGGCAAAAGAAGACCCGGCGGTTCTGCCGACTTGTTTTCGAAAAAGTAGAATTAATGAAATCTTACACAAGACAAGTATTTACGAAATGAAATGCGCCATTGGGCGATTAACGATTACCCGGTCGCTTCGGATTCATTTAATATTGAAATTCAGGGCAATTTTGGTTAAAAGCTTACAAAGTTAAAACTTTTAAAACATTGTATTCACATTCGTGAGAGAATTAACCTTTGAACCCTCTCCAGCTGTTCATCCAGTTTCTTTTTGTTTGACTGAAATTATTCAGGACTAGTACTTCGATTATGGCGCGCCGTTACCACCAAAAATACGTCGAACACAAACCATCCAGTCAGTCATGTCAAACAATCCAGTCAACTGTCAAATAATTGTCACAAATGCAATACGACAAACGATTTAGTCAAACGACAAACGATTCAGTCAGACAAACCGAACAATTCAGTCATTTGAAAAATGATTTAGTCAAATGATAAACGATTTAGTCAGAAACGCTAATTATCCCAGTCAAACGACGAATGATTCAGACAAGAACGATAAACAGTCAAGTCAAATGACAAGAGATTCAGTCAGACGACACACCATTCATTGAAAAATTTGCTATACAGTCAAAGGACTAATGATCTTGTCAACTGACACATTACGTAGTCAAGCGTCAAACCATCCAGTGGCTTCTTAAACGAAAAACTTTGTAAAACATCGAATTATCAGAATTATTCGTGGATTAATTACGGCTATTACCAATACTAGAGTGCTTACAATACATCCGTGAAAAACTTTGTAAGAAATTGCACAAATTTGCACAATTCTGTCACTAGACTATTTAGTGTTAAGAAGTAAACGAGCCGTGAAGGCCAAGGTGGAGTGATCGCACCACAGGCTTACCATCCTCAACGTTTGTGGTTAGTTCCCGTTTAGTGGGTTTGGGATCCCTGTGTTGTAATTCAACCCCTTGTTTGGTAGTTGAATAGCATGAGTTTAATTTTGGCCTCTGAAAAGCTTTCTTTTTCTAATCGATTCTTCGAAAGTTTGTTAGAAATAGAGATTAATAGTTACTGAACACTTCTGGCTAGTTTTTTGGGGGGTTTGAGGCGTATTTACTTAGTTTGAGGCCGTTGAGTTTTGAGCTGCGTTCCCACTAACAGAAAAGACAACAAGGTGGGCAACTTCGGCGACTCGAATCATCCACCGTGGCTCACAAACCACGCGAAAAATCAAACTTGCCTTCGTCGGTCGGCATTCAGCGCTCGGCACGTCAAACTAGATACATCTAGCGACTACTGGAGCGAGTTTGAGAGAAATCGGTCACGAAGAACAGCCTGAAATACGGGCCCGAACTTCTTTAACTGTTGTAAATTTCGAATGTTCCGATGATCTGTAAGTTCGAACAAATTTCCCTACAAAAATCCATTTTTTCATAGGCTAGAATAATGAACTTTTTTTCAAAATTTGATATGATTTAGTTGAAGTTGCTAAAAAGGCCAAAAAATGCCTTCCGGAAGTGCCGCCATCTTGAAAATGACGTGACAGCGCGAGCTCTATTCAAATTTTGTTGATCACGAAAACAAGCGCGCGCTCACTGTTTTTTCGTAAAAAGAAAACATTTTTGCTTATTTTTCTAATCATTTTGATTGTTAAATTCATTGAGAACTATTTTAAAACTAAATTTTGTCAACAAACTTTAGTTTCCCAGCGTTAGTGGCCATTCACTAGAATGTCCGCGCGCTGTGAGGTCCTGCGCGCGAATGTGCGCAGAAGGCTAAAATTTCTATGGTAGCCAGTCACCTTAAGGACGGTGGCCCATATTGTCAGCGCGCACACTTTCTGCGCATGTATGAACGCAAAGTACTGAGTACTAGTTTGATTTCCCGGCAAATTTTTGAAGTAAACGGATTTCCCGGGAAACGCAATAAAGATAAAATTCAAAAATAAAACGATCTTTTCAAACTTTTTGTGTATTATTTTTGTTATGGGAAAAGAAAAATGAAAACTTTTGAGACTGGGGGAAGGAAGAGGAGTTTAAGAAACGGCCGTTTTGTGAAGAAATCCGTCGGGAAAAGACCGAAACTCAGTGACCAAATCGGAGATGATAGCGAGAAAGATAATTTTGACAACGAAAACTCCAAACTAAGTTGGATGCAAGGACGAAGAATTGTTGAATTAGGCTTTTTAGCCGAACAGTTGCAAATCGGTTGTGAAGAATGCAAAAATAGTCTGTTCTTATGCGACACTGGTGAGGAGACAAAACAAGGGCTTGGGAGCATTCTTTATATAAGTTGTAGAAATTGTGGTTGTCTAAATGCAGTGAAGACCGGAAAAACTCACAGAGATCCCAACAAAAAAGTGGTCGGTCGACCAATCTGGGACATCAAACGTACAAGAGCAACAAGTTTGGTTTGGCAGGTGTAGTACTAGGCTAGACTACTGAAGTCGTGAAGCAAGTCATGGATGCATATAGTTACTCGTTTCTCGTGTCGTTATTGTAATTTAGCTGCGTTTGACTCGTTATCTTGTGGGAGAAAGCGGGATCGATTTTTTGAATAAAGCTAAGGGTGCGTTTGATTCGCTTCTTGTGTCTGTTGTCGTTATTTTAATTTAGCTGTGTTTGACTCGTTTCTTATGGAAGAAAGTGGGAATTATTAAATAAAGCTAAGGGTGCGTTGAGCCATTTCTGGTGTCTGTTGTCGTTACCTTAATTTAGCTGTGTTTGACTCGTTTCTTTTGGGAGAAACGGCGGGATTTTTTGAATAAAGCTAAGGATGCGTTGAGCCGTTTTTGATGTTTATTGTCGTTCTTACAATTTATAGTCCGTGTGCACGTGCTTTTCATGCTTCACTTATTTGTAAGTTTTGTAATTTGTACTAAATTGCACAATTTTGTTTGCAAAGTTTTTCACGAATATATTGTAAGCACTCTAATAAAACTTTTTGTCACACAACCGCAGATGGAAACTCGTCAAAAGCAGAATCATGGGGAGACAAAGTAAAAATAGAACGATCTGCTGACATGCTGCAAAGAAATGTACAGTTAAAAAATGTAATTTGTGACTAGCGAGGCACGAGATTGGCAGATATATATTTATCGAAGGGATCTTTAAATATTGTAGTTTATGTAACAATAGAGCGAAATTTGGGCAACAGAAGCAAATTCAGCATGTCCATATACATGAGTTCGGCTCACTTTTCTCGATATCAATTAATGTGATTTCTCTCGTCTCTTTCAGTGGCCAAATTTGATATCTTTATAACAATTTGAGATGAAAAATTAACTTAGATGTGCTACTTTCTTTTTAATTGTAGGAGATTCAAAAAGTTGTTTTGTTTACGCTCAATTTCTGCAGTTAGAATCTCTCATCAATGATATCTTGAAAACGCTCTCTCAGAATTTGATTTAATTCGCTAGAGCTAAAGGCAATGATGTTAACTACAAGATCACGAGAGCATTTTTCAAGAATAAGCCTAGAACTCATTAAAATCGAGAATATGTAAAAAGGGGAATTCTTTTAAGGCGTCGCCATAATAGCGACGATCTCCATATAACATATGTCATCATAAACTTTGATCTTTGCCTGATAAGGGTGTAATACTTAATATACTATCAGACTGCTCATGAACAAACAGTTTTCACTCAAAGACGACTGGTAGCTCTACTGAAAAACTCGATCGAGCCACCTTAAGTTACGAAACGCGTGGGTTTTCATCCGCTGCTTTGTATCTTGCTCCTGATGAACAGTACACAAGCAGTATCGGCGACCTCTCCGTCGGTTCCCCTTGTACGAGACGCGACCACACTCCCATCTGTTTGAGCTCACTTAGATTTACTTATAAGTTATTCACGTTATTTTTCACGATCTACACCAATTGTTTGCCTTATACCATTTTTTCTATAAATTCTATTATGTTTTGTTTCGTGTTTTTCGCCACATAATTCCCTCCAAACTACATTCCATACATCCCTTTTCTCACCACATCACATTCCTTAACCACACACCCCTCCCCTCCCAGATAAAAATTTTTTCTTTACTCCAATTTGCTTTCTTTTATTTTTTATTTTTTCTTTATTTCACATTTTTAGCTATCCGCTTTATTTTAATTTATATTTATTTAAAATTTACCACTTGGTTAAATAGTTTTTCTTTTAATTCCTTTTTTTCTTTTTCATTTTTTGTTCCATTTTTTCCTTTTATATTATTTTTTTGTCCACTTTTTTATCTGTTTATTTATTTTATTATATTTATCTATTTATATTTTTGATGTTTCATTTCTTTTCTATTGTTTATCTTGCTTTATTACTGTTATCTATTCTTGTTTTATATATATATTTTTTTTATTTCTATTTTTTTTCATATATTCATATACCCCTTTAAGTTGTCAGTTCTTTATATCATATTTTTTTCCTTTTTCCTTTTTTTTTTCATACATCCATATGCCCTATTTAATTACATACCTTTTATTAGCTTTTTTTTCTTTTTTGCATACAACCAAATGCCCTATTATTCATAATTCATTTGCAATTGAGCGAAGCGAAGGCATTTTACCTCATTCTTTGGGCATGTTATTGATAATTAACTTCTTCATTCTTATCTTTATAAGGCCTGAAGACAATGAAGCTCCCATATGCATACTAATCGAAGATACATTGGATTACATTATTCTTCTTCGAGGCCTGCAGTACGCGATGAGGGCACGCAAATTCGATTATAACATGCTATATGACGTACGTGTAAAGTGTATACATACACTAGGAACATTGGTGTCATCTTTGACTCTACTTTGTCGATGGTTGCAAATGTCAATTCTGTTTGCAAGTCTGCGTTCTACCATCTTCGGAACATTGCTAAAATTAGAAAGTACCTGTCTGCCAAAACTGCCAAGTAAGGTTTAGCACGTACCACATGCATCTAGTGGCCCCCATCTGGTGGCCCCACACACATCTGGTGGCCCCTTGGCCATAACTCCTTAACGAAACATGCTATGACAACCGTACTTAGTGGGATAAGTGGGAAGTATATCTCGAGTTCATACGGTCACGTGTCATGGTGTGACGTCACATACCATGTGACTTACGAGCAAAAAATAATCGTCTATTTTTGAGTATAGCGGTAAATATTAATACTATGGCAACCATACTTAGTAGGATGGGTGGGACTTGTGTCGTGAGTCATATGGTCACGTGTCATGGTGTGACGTCACATAACACGTGACCTGCGAGCCGAAATAATCATCTATTTTTGAGTATAGGGGTAAATATTAATACTATGGCAACCATATTTAGTAGGATTATTGGGACTTGTGTCATAAGTCATATGATCACGTGTCATGGTGCGACGTCACATAACACGTGACATCATAGCCTAATCTCGGTGAAAGTCTCGGAATATCTCGGGTGATAGCTCCGGCGTTTTTATTTTATCAATCTGTTCCTTAACATTAACGAAACTCAATTAGACACATACATCTCGTGGCCCCATCGTGCATTTACCTCGTGGACCCACATCTGGTGACCCCACACACATCCGGTGGCCCCTTGGCCATACCTCCTTAACGAAACATGCTATAAAATATCCGAAACATGAACGAAAAAATACAGGATTTGTTATTGTGTCAAAAACGCCGTTGTAGTTAAGTCTTTAATACGAGGAGAAGAAAAGGCGTGACTGACAAAAGTTGTCACAAACCAAACCGTTAAAAATTAGAGAGAGCCTTTTGGTGTAAAGAGGCGACTTAGCTCAATTTATCAGTTAATCTATAACAACTGTCGCGACGGCGTTGGCTGGTACAGGCGGTACAGCGGTAAACGATCGTAGTATACAACTGTTCGTTGGATCGTTGAGCGGTAACAAAGAAGGCAATAGAAGGCTTATAAGCAGCAAAATATTACTACAATTACTGCATAAAATTTGAGCTAAGTAAAACTGTGTTTATTATCAATGATCTCACCTTAATAATAAGCTCAATTTCAGGGTTCTAGTGCCCTTGCACACACAAAGCGAGAACGAATATCATAGGTGCAAGAACAGGGTAAAATGGCCTACGTTGCCATTTGTACGAGTAAAAACAAGATGGCATCTATAATTATACTTTCGCTGTCTTGCGACTCTGGTAAAATGCTGTTTTAATGTGGTGAGAGGCCTAAAGATTGGTCTTCATATAATTGTTACGATCGCGGGAAACTGTGCTCAGCGATCGAAACCTTTCCTCTATGATCCTTCGTTGCAATGCAATGGCTACTATAAGAAAACGTTAGGGAAAGAAAGACTCTGCTCGCAGGGCATGGCTACGATCGCTGAGATAGAACAAAATCTCTGATCAAAAATCTACGATCGCTAGTTAATGTGGTTTCCGTATTATCATATTTTTCTGATTTCTTAATCTCAATAAGAGCTTTTGGCTTGTCTGGCATAGCAACAGTATCTAAGGATCGCGGGCTCGAAGGATTCTGCACCTTGATAGTGCGTTTGGATGGATAAAAAATGTTCCATATCTGGCCCAAGCCGTCCGCTAATTAATCTTAGGTTGGTTGAACAATTCTTGATTTTTTTAGTTCTGGCCGCTAATCATTTATTAAAGATTAGATCATTTTTGGATATTTGAGTTTTTTGATTGCGTACTTTCTTCTTGAATTACTTCTATTAATTTGGCATACCGAAATAATACATTACTTTTAAACTCTCGGTTTACACGGAGAAAAGTCATCACGCGCCTTTACTTACATCGCTCTCCCAGGGCCGCCCGATAATACCCAAAGTGGGTGACCCTACTCCTGAGGTCAGGGCCTATTACTCTACCCTACCCTACCCCCGAGGTGACCTATTACCCTACCCATCCTTACCCTACCCTACCCCCGAGGTGACCTATTACCCTACAATGCCTTACCCGCTATCCTACCCCCGAGGTGGCCTATATACCCTCCCCTCCCTCCCTTCCCTACACTACCGTGACATATTACCATACCCTTCCCTACCTTACCCCCGAGGTGACCTATTACCCTAACCTTTCCTCCCCCCCCCAAGGTTACCCCCCCCCCCCCCAAGGTTACCTATTATCATACCCTTCCCTACCCTATCCCTGAGGTGACCTATTACCCTACCCTTCCCTCCCCCCGAGGGACCTATTACCATACCCATCCTTACCCTACCCTACCCCCGAGGTGTTCTATTTCCCTCCCCTACCTCCCTTCCCTACACTACCCTACCACCTATTACCAGCGACAATTACGAAATGTCCCAGCATGGACAAATTTATGCTTTGTAGGTTTTTGTACCTTAAAGATTCATAAAGGCGCTGTCTGAAGGTTGAAATTAGTAGAATAGGTTTTCCAGCAGCTGCATGATTTTCGCAATGGCGTTCAGAGCAAAACAAGTTTTATAATCATCGCAACATGTAACGTATATCGTACGTCGTACAAAACCATTTTACTAGACAAAGTATATAAACCGAAACATTTTCAGTAACTTGCTAAAAAAATTCATCTCGAGCCTTCACTGTGGAATTCATTCGCAATATTTCTTTAAATTCTTCCGTCCATTCCGCCTCTTTCTTCCCTTCTTCTGTTCTTCCTTCCTTCCTTCCTTCCTTCCTTCCTTCCTTCCTTCCTTCCTTCCTTCCTTCCTTCCTTCCTTCCTTCCTTCCTTCCTTCCTTCCTTCCTTCCTTCCTTCCTTCCTGGCCTCTTCCATCATTTATCGATTATTTGAATTCCTTGATCGCTATAATTTTACCGCGAGATGGAACACCTATAAAGAACATCAACTAGAGCTGACGAATATGCGCTGAAGAACAAACATGTTTTCAGCTTGTGTTGTAAAAGGCATGCAAGTTAAAGTTTTTATGGCTTGATTCATTATATTGTCTTCGTGATTATATTTTCAGTAATAATAACAAGGAATTAGCGCCACTAAAAGCACATCTCCCTCTATTGTGATTTATCTGACCACAAAATTGCAACGTGTACAATGAATGGCTTTTCCCTCACAAAGTGGCCGTCCAAGAGACCAGCCACTTGACTAGAACTACTTTAAAAAGTCTTTAAAGGTTGATTTTTCTCAATGTTGCCACCATTCGTCGAGATTTTCAAATTCACAAACCAATTGCCGTGTATATCAATGGTTACCAAGGGAGACAAATACCTTTCCAGAAAGCACGAACACACAGCACTAATTTTGTCTTTTCAAACATTAGATTATTGAAATGATCATTGTTTATTATCTATGTGTACTTGAGGGCTCTTTTGGTTGAGATTTGAAAAACTGGTACCTCAAAGAGCACGTGGCGATTTGACGCTTTGCTCTCAACATTGAATAAAAAGTTTGCTCCACGAAGAGAAATTTCGCTTCTTGGAAGACAAATTTCTCTCGCACCGTTTTTATTCTGAACTTTCACCTTTAAATTTCAGGGTATTTCGAAAGGGTATTACATTTATTTTTCTAAATAGTTCTTGTATTGCGGTGAATTTTCTAAAGATTATCTGCCTTTTGGAAAGAGAAGCGAGCTGAAAATGAAGTTCAAACTACTGAAAAAGACCTTGTTTTTAATCCACCTTCCATCATTTATTCTCCCAACGATATCTGCCTGATAATTCATTATTTCATAATCGCTTTAAAAGCTTTAAAGACCGGCCCGTGCAAAGATCTATTCTTCGGCTATTTTAGATATTGAACAGAAAATTGTCTTTTTCCCAGTTGGAACTGACATAAAAGATCATTAGTTTGTCAGAACGGTCTTATCTTGGCGAGTGGCAACGTCTTTTAATTGGTTTTCCATTCAACGGAATTAATTCAAAGACATTTCATTTTAAATGGCAAGCTAAGCCATACAAAGTATAACCTTTGTGTAGCACAAACAATAGGTAATGGGTGTCTAGTGTAGCGTGTTGGAAAACAACTATATCGTATTATAAAACAAACGTTTTCCACCAAACCCTTCAAGTAAATATCATAAGTAAACACTTGACACCGGAGTTCTCTCTCATGTTTTAACTTTTAATGGCAATCCCCAGGCTTTAAGCCCTTTTTAAACAATAAAACTACACATGTTTATTTTACACCTTGAGATGTGAAACGTGCAACTCAAAAACCTGCCAATGGCATATCAATGAAGCCGACGAATATTTGAAAACTAAAATAGCTACGACAACTTATCGCTCCAGATCTCTTGCTATCTGACTTGATTTCCTTGCGGTATGATTTGAGCGTAGTGCTTAACAACGCCGAATGGTGTTCCATGAGTTTAATAGTACCAATCGTTCCTGGACAGGGCATCTCAGTCTCTGGAAAAAATGATTTCTAAATATCGAGTTGCCGGCTACGATTTCTCAACAGAAATTTCTACTTTACTATATTTTTCTAGCTTTTCCGTGAAAGGTTCTTAAGTCATGGCTAGCTTTTGCAGCTTGAATATTAATGCCTCGATCGATAAAAAGATCTGAGAGCTAACACATCGTGTAAATGGTCGTCATACAAAGTGCAAAAGTTGTTATTTTATTGATAAGACTTGAAAATTTTCCTTAAATTTTAAGGAATGGGCGTAATTTAAGACAACACAAATTGGGCGTTTAAATTAGTCAATATCTATCAACGCTGTTGGCGTATAAGGAAGCATCTTATTAATTTTTTTAAGAATTCAATTTTGGTGCTTTGTTTTAATTGTTCAGGGTATTGTTAAAGGAAACCTATTTGGTGGGACCTTCCACTCCCACATTCTGCGCTTAACAGCTTCGACACAAGAGTGTTTTCTTAAATTTCCCCAACACGAAACACAGCGCTTTGCGCTCCATCCAAGCGTCGTTGGCTAGTAAATCTTCAGTGTGTTTAGTCTCAAAGCCAGTAATACGATAAACAATGAAGAGGATAAACGTATTCTAAGTAAAAAGCTTTTGAGAGCCTTTTGTATGCGTACAACTGGTCATTCATAGCACTAAAGATAAAAATACTGAACGTAATAATATGGTCTGACTATCAGCATTGATACGAACCATTTGTTTGCATACTGTTAAACACAAATCCTGTTTCTAAGTAGGTTTGGAGAGAATTATTATTAGCACTACTATCCACAAAATCCTTTCTAAATGAGATAAATAGTCCATGAATAATAACATTTTATGCGTTATTGAACTGCTTCTCGTTCTACCTTGCAATTCTAATGAATTTTACAAAAGTCAAAACATTTCACCAGCTTCGCACGTAATATCCACACATTCCATAAACAAATTCCACAACCACACACTTGGATTAACTAGTCGATTTTTACCAATTTCCTTTGCTGTCTGATAGGTTTTGACAAGTTGAAATCAGGAAATGACACAATCATTCCATTTGGAGTACTTGTGCTTGAAGTTTTTATGATTATTGTAATTGCAGCCGTATCCGCCCGGCTATAATTATTGGCACAAAACTCTGTAAACCACTCCAAAATTACACCAAATCAAGCAAAGCAAATCTGAGGTACATCTTGCCGGTTTTGTTCTACTTTCAATTGCTTCGTCTCTAAATAATGTAACGAAAAGGATTTGGTTCTTCAAGTTCTTGGCGTCGCGCTCTTTCAATTACCACAGGGCGATTTGCTTTGCGCTTCGACTGAGTGTATAATGGATAACAAGTGCGAATAGTTTATACAAGTCATCAATCACTCTTAGATCTTAAAAACTAACCCCAGTAATCTCCGACTTTCATCAGTTTTTTTATGTGTATGATAGAAAAGAAAAACGAAAATCTCAAAATTATTTTTTGGGTTTTATCCTGGTAATTATGCCTGGAACTTAACAGAAATTATTCATAGGTTTTTGAATGTAATGTTGAATAATGTTGTTAGGGAGAATTACAAATAATTTCTTTAGTCTGTCTCATTGGGACTTAGCTTGACGTCTGCTTTGAGGCACACTTAATACCAATATTTTTTTCATTGTTTTAGACCACAAAATGCTAAAGTTGACTCTCTGTACTTTAACAAGCTTCGAAGGAACGAGATTTTCTTTCTTTATTCCATACAAGCGATGTAAACGTCTTTGTTCATTTTTTGTGTCTTCGTAAGATTTCTTTTTGTCTGTTATTCCTGCCTCAAGCAGATGTCCCTGCCATGCAAGGCCTTTTCAGTGCCATTAATTAATTTGCTTGTAAACAACGAGCAGCACTCCAATTACGGCACAAAACTCCTTCACAATATACAATAATTAACGGACTATATCGTCAAACAATATCTCTCTTTACAAGCTATGTTCCTCAATAGTTAGTTGTACCCTTGCACATGCGTGCTGGTGACCAGGAAGCCATTTGATTGGAGGACGATTGGCAGGTGTTGACACATTACATTGGTCGTTGAACAAGCTCCTTTGGTGTGATACTTAACAGCCTGTGATGCTCGTCCAAAGCACAAATATTTGTCTAGTCAACAGCAAGGGGTCTGTTTGTACAGCGCGTCTCAAATATGCCTAGGGCGTTCTTAGTCAAGAAGTCAAGTGCAACAATAGTTGGCGCCAGCAGGGGATATGGAGGTATTCTTCTATTTTTGCTACTTTTTTCAGATTTCCTCGTTCATTCTTTCTTTCTTTAAACGGTACGTTACTTGAATGAGGCTTGTGGAAAATCACAGTCTGAAAGACGTCTCCTAGTGGTTTAAACTCTTCGCTTTGCGCTAAGTTAACACCGAGTTATCCCTCGTTTTCCTCAGAAAAGTAATCCTATTTATCTTGACAAAGGTTTGAGATAGCGCAATCTATAGAGATCTTATGATAATGGGCTGTTTTCATAGCTGTTAATATATACATATAGGTTACCTGTAAGGGGAGGAACCGACTTCGAATAACTGATTTTAGTCTTTGTGGCCCAAGGTTTTGCTGGTCGAAAAATTTGCAATGCAAACATACCATTTTTTCAACTTTCGCACTAAATCATTATATACCCTTTATTGTCCTATGATCAAATATTTGCTGTTTTTTCTAGTAGTGTTTATCTTAATATCTAATTTTAAAAACTTGATGAGGCTGGATGGAATAGTGGTTGTAGTCATATTGACTTATAAAGCAATATTTACTTCTTCCAAATCAGTGATTATCTTATCGATTGCATCACTCATATCAATTTCCTTGCTTCAGTTTTTTAGAGTCCGTTGAAAAGTCGCTCAACGACTTAGCAAATGATTGAAGACTGGTTGAAAGGATTCTCTTGGATCTGCCGATTTTGTGCGGTCTATTTTTGAACTGAACTCAAATACAAACTAAAAGCGACCGAGAAAGAAAGATCAATTAGTTCCAATATTTACTTTCATATTTGTGAAATTGCCCAAGTTCAAGTGGAATACTCTCAGTCGATTTCGATGCATGTAACAGCTGTTTCTTCAACTGATGCCCTCACAAGAGTTATTCAATTATTTATAAAAAGTTCTTTCACCCAAATCCCTTAAAACGGGTGAACTGGTAAACTTGTGTTCGGGTCAGAAACTTGTAATTTACGAAACACAGAACAAGGTGTCCCAACCAATTCTAGTTTTTTATCGCTCATTTCACTTGGAGGACTTTCACTTCGAGTATGCATTATGCGCGCGGTGTCAACTGACTTGCTCTCGTTTTTGAATTTGTGTTTGTTCCTAATAAAACAAAAACAAAATTCTTCAACCATAATTTTACCCACAGAAAAAGAAATCAACTTTTTGTCAGGGTTTTATTGAAGACATTGAATCTAGATTGAGTAAATAGGGGCTTGACTGTGTACATTGACATAGAATAAAGGAAACAATGAAACCAATCTTGAGAGTGCTAAACGAACCTCCCTAATCGCCCCATCTTCAACTTCGATTTCTAGTACGTATTCCCTATAATATATATCGCCATAAATCAAAATTACCATAGTTCAAAGAGACGTTGTTCCTGGCCAAAAATTGCTGTTGCTTTAAAAGGTCAAGTACACCATTAGATTTGGTGTGGCTTGTGACTTTTGTTAACTAGTGTCCAAAGAAAAGAACGACTTACAACACATGGTTTCATTACATTAAAGGAATTACTGTGTATATATTAGCAGCTTTTTATAAGTATTGCCTCATTCTTACTTGAAACTCTAAGTACTTCTTTTATCAGCAAAAGAAAGACCAATCTCTTCAAAAAACCAAGGTAAAGAATGCCTTTTTTAGCCAAATTTTCTCCGGCTTTTCAAGTCAAAAGAATTGAACAACAACGATAAAGCAATGGTTGCACCAGTTTAATCTCAGGGTACATTATTTCCAGTGATAATCTGGTTTGCCAGTTATTGGGAGCCGAGCAAAGTATTAAGTTTAGAAATTAAGAAAATTTTCAATTTAGTTTTGACACTGTGTTGAAATTAGAGATGAGGACCTACTTGGGAAAAAGTCTAATTAGACTGACATATCTCCGCCTTAAAATGCTTGCTAATTTATCTCCCACTGCACGAAACAATCAGTTTTTGGACAAAATTGGAACAAAACTTCTTGAAAACCTTTTACCGAAATACCTTAAACTTGAAATTAAGTTTCAAAAGATTTAAGTCAAAACAGTTTTATTTAAGTTTGGTAAAACACTCAGTAAAGATTTTTTGTCAAATGGGACGATAATTAGAGTCTTCGATTAAGCAGTTTGAAATGCATTGGCAAAGAATTTCGCACAAAAAAAAAACCACAAACGTTTTGCTGAACTAATTTTATCGCGAGATACGTCACAAAATTTGTTGTTTTTTTAATGTTTCAAAAAAGTGAAAAACGGCTGTGAAAACAAATGTTATTCTCCGTCATTTAAGTGTAAAATTTTTTGCAAGGTTCTCACCGATGCAGTATTTTGAAAAATTGACACAAGTCAAATAAGACAAATAAATCCTGGAAAAATACTTTTGTATCAACGCTTGCAAAAGTATACAATGTAAACTGCCATCAAATAGAGCGGCAATTATAAAGTAATCGGTAAATATGGAATTTTACTTAAGGAAACCTAGAAAGTGTGCATGATGAGAAAATTGCAAATTTTTCTCAGTGACTTGATAATGTAACAAGACAAATATTTTGAAATTTTTTTTTTGTTATTTTAACACTTAAGTCTAACGTTTGTGGTTAATGCTACACCACAACGAAGTAAAATAAAAAATACGAAACAGAAAACAATCTCTTTCTTTGTAAAGCTGGTACTCTGGCTCTCTTTTTGCATATATTCAAAATTCTTAATTTTGCAGTTAGGAAAACATCCCTCAATTACACAATATATTTGTTTACAGTCCCTAGAATGGCGTAACTGCACGAACACCAATTTTTGTTGCCGATTCCGAGATCTTTTCTGCTTGTGAAAAATAAAGTTCAAACTTCTAATAAAACAAAAATACAGAGACCAACTTCTGAAAACCTCAAATCCTAGGCTTAATCCTAGAGTCGTTCTTTTGAAAAAAAATATCATTTTCAAATATTTCAACAGCTATAACTGACCTAGATGGTTAAGGCTTGCATTCAGTAAAACATATAACCGTATTTGAAGTCAGTACTATGGTCTGGCAGCGAAACACTGAAGTACTACTGAACAAGTAATGGGATTTATCAAGCTATTTGCTTTCTTCGCATTCCAAATACAGCCAGAAAAGTAGTAGCTTTATCGTGAGTTAGATCTTCTTACTGAAGGCATAATTCAACAGCACAAGAAATCCGTTGTGTTTGAACTCCTCTCTAGTTTTCTATGTCTCTTTTGCAATTCCCAACAGAGCTCGTCCTTGAGTGCCATTCGAGTTCTGATAAGTTTACAGCAGCTGAAGCCTTGAATCGGTGAGAGTAGGTTTACCGTAGCCTGTTTTCACGCGATTCCAGAAGGTGAAACCATGGTAATTATACAACTAGATAGTTTTGCAATGATTGATTATTTTATTCTATCTCCTTCCTTTCCATTTCATATCTTTTCACATTTAAAATGATAAACAGAAGAGCTTTATTGGACTGAGAGGTTTTTGTACCGCCCTATTAGACATGAGTTCAAGAAATCTTACTTTCCAACCTAGCATTGCAGTCATATTCAGTAACTTATACTTCCATATTCCAAATCCAACTAGTTCTAACATACCAGCTACAGTATCTAGTAGACTTAACTGTGACTGACAAGGCTTCTCGGAACTCGTTAATTGGATTATCCAAGAAAGTCATTATCTGCTCCACTCTAAATTCTAAATTAACGATGAGTAATAGATTTTAATCTGTTAGATATGGACAAGGTTTTTTAGGAATTCTTACTTATTCCTGCAACGTATTAGTTATTTTGAAATTTAATTTCCTTTCGGTTGCCCTCCCTTGTTTCTTACACAGAAAGAAGTTTAAACACGTAATCTTTATTAACACTATGAACTTTTGTTGCACATACTTGCAAGATTCCAGAAAGTTATCTTACTGTTGAAATGGTACTGTGAAATATTGGAATAAACAAACAAACGGTTTTGTCAGTTTATTTGGCACGTTTGTACAAACTTGTACAGGTGGTTCTAATTCTGCTCGTCTGACAGTGACAACAACAACAATAATTGGGCTGAATACCGGTGTTTTCTATTGTCAAATGATTAAAAAAGAAAACTCAACGAAAATTGGAATTTTCAAATGTTTTTTGGATTAATATGTCTCCTTGGAGCAAAACTATTTGTCTCTCACAAACTTGTTTTGCCTTTAAGAGGACATTTTCAAGCTCTTTCTATGATTTTTATCGAAACATTGTCTTTCTTTCTAATTTTGTCAATGTTGAAAAGACTGCCAAAATTCCCATTGTAGTGAAGGACATTTTTGTTCCAACCCCCATTCAATTCAGTTTAATTCAGCTATAATTTATTCATGTGTGTTTAGACAAATTTACAAAGAAACCACTTAACTATTATTAAGTATGCAAGCTAAGATCTTCCAAGGTGTGCCATACTCTTAATCAGTCAGGCCCAATGCGTTTTCTACTTTTTAACTTAATGGAACCGACACCCCTAATAAGTCCCTTCTCTCCGCCTATCCATTCAATATGGTATACAGACTTGCTAATAGTTTCTTTAAAAAATCTTAAATTATTTCTCATCAATTAGGTGATTGAGTGTTAAGATTTTGGCTAAAAAACTGCTAAATCTTAATGAGCTTAAACGCCATAAAACCTGAAGCCCATAAATCTGACAATGATTGTTGTACAATGTACAACACAATGGCAATTGCAGCTTTGGGAAGCCGATGGGATTTACTCACTTGTTAAATGAAATGATAAGAAAACAAATTGCTTTGCCTGCTGTTTTGTTACACTCTGACTGCTGCTTTTAAAAAATCATAATAAGTTTTATTTAGTTCCAATTTTGCAACTTTTGCTTAACAATGACATCAAATTCGATGTCGGACTTATTTTCTGGATGTTTTTCTTCTCCAAAACGGCTTCAGATTAAGATAAAGTACTCACATTAGAAAGCATTTTGTAGGAACTTCTCAAAGGGAAGAAATTAAACAAGTTTCAATTTGGTACTGAGATTTGTGTCCAGTTAAACATGGAACTGTAAAACATTGATATTGATAACACTTAAGTATGATCTCTATTTCCTAATTCCTATTTCCTATTTTCAACTCATTTTAGAAAACTAAGAAAAACACCAAACAAAGCAAGACAATTTTTAGTGTAAAGCAATAAACAATAAACGTGAAAATACAATTCAAAGTCATTGTAATGATTCAAAGTTCTTCTCGTTAATATATGCTCTTCAAGTTTTCCTTGGCAAAAAAAAAACTTTTCTCAAAGCAAATGATGGGCGTTTATGAGTAAGCTATGAAGCTTTAGACTTGACTACATGTGTTGTACTGTTACGTTTAGCAACTAAGTTTTCAATGATTTATTTTAGTAAATTATCTTTTCAAATCCAATTGCTTTCCAATAATTACATCCACGAATGAAAGTGTTAACTGTTAGAAGCCAAATAAAATAAAAGCACATGAATTTTTCACGATTCTTTAAGTGCTCCAAGAAAGAACATGTCTAGGTTAAACATGATATATATCTCAGTCTGAACTTGTCTTTGGCCGTTTGAAAATGGGAAAGAGGTCGATCTTGTCAGACTTGAAGAAAATTGGTAAGCTTTAGGTGATAAATGCATAACTTTGTATGGTTGGCGGAATATGGATGACTTTGTAAGGTTGGTATATGGATGACTTTGTAATGCTGGTGTATGGATAACATTGTAAGGTTGGTATATGGATGACTGTAAGGTTGGTGGCTTGGTGTATGGATGACTTTGTAAGGTTGGTATATGGATAGCTTTGTAAGGCTGGTATATGGATGACTTTGTAAGGTTGGTGTATGGATGACTTTGTAAGGTTGGTGTATGGATGACTTTGTAAGGTTGGTGTATGGATGACTTTGTATGGTTGGTGTATGGACGACTTTGTAATGTTGGTATATGGATGACTTTGTAAGGTTGGTGTATGGATGACTTTGTAAGGTTGGTGTATGGATGACTTTGTAAGGTTGGTATATGGATGACTTTGTAAGGTTGGTGTAGGGATGACTTTGTAAGGTTGGTATATGGATGACTTTGTAAGGTTGGTGTAGGGATGACTTTGTAAGGTTGGTATGTGGATGACTTTGTATGGTTGGTGTATGGATGACTTTGTAAGGTTGGTATATGGATGACTTTGTAAGGTTGGTGTATGGATGACTTTGTAAGGTTGGTATATGGATGACTTTGTAAGGTTGGTGTATGGATG
Source organism: Telmatactis stephensoni (assembly GCA_029948255.1). Classification (NCBI taxonomy): domain Eukaryota; kingdom Metazoa; phylum Cnidaria; class Anthozoa; order Actiniaria; family Isophelliidae; genus Telmatactis; species Telmatactis stephensoni. Next base: position 33,350 of record JALIZF010000805.1, read on the forward strand.
ACATTGTAAGGTTGGTATATGGATGACTTTGTAAGGTTGGTATATGGATGACTTTGTAATGCTGGTGTATGGATAACATTGTAAGGTTGGTATATGGATGACTGTAAGGTTGGTGGCTTGGTGTATGGATGACTTTGTAAGGTTGGTATATGGATAGCTTTGTAAGGCTGGTATATGGATGACTTTGTAAGGTTGGTGTATGGATGACTTTGTAAGGTTGGTGTATGGATGACTTTGTAAGGTTGGTGTATGGATGACTTTGTAAGGTTGATATATGGATGACTTTGTAAGGTTGGTGTATGGATGACTTTGTAAGGTTGGTGTATGGATGACTTTGTAAGGTTGGTATATGGATGACTTTGTAAGGTTGGTGTAGGGATGACTTTGTAAGGTTGGTATATGGATGACTTTGTAAGGTTGGTGTAGGGATGACTTTGTAAGGTTGGTATGTGGATGACTTTGTATGGTTGGTGTATGGATGACTTTGTAAGGTTGGTATATGGATGACTTTGTAAGGTTGGTGTATGGATGACTTTGTAAGGTTGGTATATGGATGACTTTGTAAGGTTGGTGTATGGATGACATTGTAAGGTTGGTATATGGATGACTTTGTAAGGTTGGTATATGGATGACTTTGTAAGGTTGGTGTATGGATGACATTGTAAGGTTGGTATATGGATGACTTTGTAAGGTTGGTGTATGGATGACATTGTAAGGTTGGATAACTTTTTGTAAGGTTGGTGTATGGATGACTTTGTAAGGTTGATATATAGATGATTCCTAACTCGTTCACCTTGGACTAAGATTGATTGTGGTTCGCATTCGTTCTCAGACTTATCAGTTTTTTTTTCTCGTTTCTTTCTTTCAAAAACCCAAACCATATTCTGTACCACTATTAAAACAATAGATTCATGTCATTGTCATGTGTAGAAGTCATTTCTCCACATAGTTAACGCCGCCGGGATGGCGATCACAATTTCTCCTACTTTTCTTGAAGGGCTCTGGAAGGTTATGGGCCACAGTTGTAAAATAAGATAAATCTAATTATAGAAAATCATCAATTATTGTGTAAGGTAGTTCTGGACAAGAGCATTGTCAAATATATCGCCTCTTCTTTCCGGATACTCACTTCCAAAAACAGTTCTTCTTATTTAAACTCTTAACAGTATCTTTTAAATGCGTTATGCGAATATCTCAAAAATTGTCCTTAAACATATAAATCTCAAACATATCAAATTCAATTAGCAGCAACTTCGTCTAAGAAGAAAACAGTATTGATAGGTGTTAATTGTATATTCTTGTAGAGTTATGTTTACGGAGTGGTAACGAGTGAAATCGTTAGGGGACGACATTCTTACGTTTAAACGGGGGAAATGACTTTGCCCTGGTCGAATTTATAATCGGTTTTACTCCATCTTTATCCTTCCTTTTCCAATTTTCAATTCTAAAGTCCTTGTATTTTATTTCTTTCACAGGCAGAAAACCGTCCTTACCTGTTGAACAGAAACAGGTCGAGTTACCATGGGAACCTCTCGATATGTCAGAGTACGAAAGTGGGCTTCAAACAGCCCAAACGGTGGAGCGCGAGCTCGGCAGCCATGCGTGTGGAACAGTGCGTGTTGTATCTCCCGGGCAAAACCGTGAGCGAGAAAATCCCGTGATTTTCAAAGCTAAACAACTGTCAGTATCGGAGAGCAGTCCCCGTTTACCTCTTTTTCTGTCGCCGTCTTTGAAAAGTGAAGAAAATGACTTGAGCATGCGCAGTTTTAGCGATGAAGACGTCGAGAAACCATTTGAGTGTCGTCATTGCATCGTTTCTTTTTCTCGACTCAACGAACTTCAACGTCATATGGAAATACACGAAAGCAAGAAGCCACTTAACTGCGAGCTGTCACGTGGTACTTATAATGACAATGTTTTTGAAAGTCAACTGAAGAATTCTCATTCAATAAAGTCATTGCTTCGACCAAACCCCGCAGATTTGCACCTTCGTAAGCCATTTCAGTGCGAGGAGAATGAAATTCACAGAATATCCACCAATGATGAACACTTCTTTGAGAATCCATTCGAAGGCAGCCGCATTCTTTTTCCACGATCGAATGTTAATCTCCAATATTCCATTCCTTGCAGCGAAAAGAATATTTTCGAATGCGAAGAGCGTAAGACTCACACAAAAGCTGACAATACCAATAAAGAATCATCAACGGAGAAACAATTCAAATGTTGTGAATGTGACATGTCATTTACTCGGCCAGGAGACCTTGCGCGCCACCATTCGCTGATCCATGAAAAAGATAGGTCTTACCACCGCGAACAAAATGACATGCAAGGTACCAACCCCGGTGAAGAAAATAAGGCAGAGAAGCCCTTTAAGTGTAACCATTGCGTCATGTCCTTTACACGACCAAGTGATCTCCAACGTCATTCGCTAATCCACAGCAGCAACAAGCCATACAAGTGCGAGAAATGTGACCGCGAGTTTACGTGGTTTGGGAACTTTCAGAAACATATTCTCTCGCACATGAACGAGAATTCTCACTCTCCTGGCTCATTCTCCGCCGTATTTACCCTGCTTGCACACGAACAAGTAACGGATTTGTTCATCAAAGAAGGAGACAAGTACAAGTGTCGACTCTGCAGCAAAGATTTCACGCGGTTGAGCGGGCTGAAGACTCATATTCGAATGCACACGGGAGAGAGGCCGTATGTTTGCGAGGTAAGGAACACTGTGTGGAAGCAGTTTTCTACGCTTAGGTTTTGGGTAGCCTGCCTACAGGCTCTCAAAGGGGAGGGGGAGGGGAAAGGGGAAAGGGGAAAGGGGAAAGGGGAAAGGGGAAAGGGGAAAGGGGAAAGGGGAAAGGGGAAAGGGGAAAGGGGAAAGGGGAAAGGGGAAAGGGGAAAGGGGAAAGGGGAAAGGGGAAAGGGGAAAGGGGAAAGGGGAAAGGGGAAAGGGGAAAGGGGAAAGGGGAAAGGGGAAAGGGGAAAGGGGAAAGGGGAAAGGGGAAAGGGGAAAGGGGAAAGGGGAAAGGGGAAAGGGGAAAGGGGAAAGGGGAAAGGGGAAAGGGGAAAGGGGAAAGGGGAAAGGGGAAAGGGGAAAGGGGAAAGGGGAAAGGGGAAAGGGGAAAGGGGAAAGGGGAAAGGGGAAAGGGGAAAGGGGAAAGGGGAAAGGGGAAAGGGGAAAGGGGAAAGGGGAAAGGGGAAAGGGGAAAGGGGAAAGGGGAAAGGGGAAAGGGGAAAGGGGAAAGGGGAAAGGGGAGGAGGGGAGGGGACCTCTTCCTTTTCTTCCATTATCTTTAGATTCTAGCTCCTCTAAAATCTTATGCTCATTATTTTTGCAATCTAGATCTCTAAGTTTTTATGTTGGTTTTAAGGCGTGGTTAGAATTTCCTATGTTGCTAGGGGAGGGCATTTGGGATGCTTCGCCATATCACCAGCTTACCAACAAATTCAGTACAAATATCACTCAACGATCTACGTATGACATTCAATTTGAACGAGATATTAAGTCAGTCTACTCGAAACTGATCTTAATAAACAAGCCGGCTAAATCAAGAAAGCTTCAGAAAGCTTTTAATTTTGGCTGAATCACCTATCTTCTTAATATGTTCTTATTCTTTTGCTGTTCTTTTCACAGGTTTGTTCGTTTGCGTTTACAACATCTCGTGCGTTAAAGATGCACACAAGGCTTCACACAGGAGAAAAACCTTATAAATGTGATGTTTGTGATCGTGCTTTTACCAGACGAGATGAAATGCACACTCATATGTACATTCATAAAGGTATGTAACACACGAAATTAAAACTTATTAAACGTTATTCTCGAATTAAAACATCTGAGTTCATCTTAAATGGGTCTGACCATTAGTAACCTCTTAAGGATCTTCCCACGCTCATAAACATATCATTACGTTGTCTTCAGTTTTCCTCTCTTCGGATAGGAGTGATAGGGAACGTTTCCGGCCGGCAGTCATTTTACTTGCCTATGTGAATTGTAGAAGGAACTGACTGAAAGGCGTCGTGGCCACCCAAGGTTCTCCCTGCTAAGCCACCCGTGCACAGACGCATTATAGGCCATTCCCTATCAGGATGGAGAAGAAAGGATGGCACAGTTAGTGTGCGCCTTCTATGCAAGAGTTCGATTCCCAGTGACCTCGCATTCTTGTTTCGGCTTCTTTCCATTCCTTGCAGCTTTAATTAGTTATAAATACCCTTAAAACAGAGCACTGATGGAAAGAGGGGTGAAGGGCGCACACTTCGAACGCTTTATACTCGTACGAGCACGTGACTTGGGAGAATTGGGCAACCACTCGCCGCGCTTTCGAAGTGAAATAAATTACCTTTACCTTTCTTTGACCTTTTTACCACCAAATAAACAAATGATTAAATAAATGAATGAATGAAATGAACAACGAAGAAAAAAGTAGAAGAAGAGTGGAACGAAAGACAGAAGGAAGGGACGGAAAAAAAGTAGTCAGGATTGGAAGCATTTTTCTAAAAATGATGTCTTTTTTTTCAGGTGAAAAGCCATTTAAGTGCACTGAATGCTCAGCGTCGTTCATTCGTTATGGCCACCTTCAACGTCACCTACTAATCCACAGTGAAGATAAACCCTACAAGTGCAAACTGTGCCCCAAATCCTTCACCCAGTACCGTAATCTCCAAACACACACCTACAAGCATACAGGAGAACGGCCTTATCGATGTAAATACTGCCCAAAAGGATTCACACAATACGGAACGCTACAAGCTCACGAACGCACGCATACAGGGGAAAAGCCATTCAAATGTCAGCTATGTGAAAAAGCCTTTATAACGTCGTCACATCTGCGGTGGCACATAAAGACTCAACACTCTAAAAACCAAACGGATTAGAGAGACAGAGGGGTAGTGGGCGTGGTCAAAGAGGGGGGCAGTCACGACATAAGAAAGCCATTCAAGTGTCACATTTGTGAAAGCCTCAAGTAACGTCGTCCAGGGCCGTAGCAAGGCATTTTGTGAGGGGGGCAGCTGGGTGATGAAACCAAAGGGTGCACAATTAAGCTAAATTTGCTTCCAAAGGTTTTGTTGGAAACTTGAAGGGATTTTAAAGACTAAAAGGTTGAGGTCTGTAGGCGTAATCGTTATTTCCTGGTGTACAACAAATTATTATATGGGGTACGATCGGCAATTTCATTCTCGATGGAAGTGAAAATGACGTACTCGAACAACTTAAAAAGTATACTGTACGTAAAGCGAAGGAATTAAAAATATTGAGGGGAACCCCCCCCCCCCCGGCCCCTCCCCTTGCTACGGCCCTGACGTGTTAAAGACGACACCCCTCCCCTCATCAGTCTATTTAGAGGTAGATCAGCTGGACGTTTGTCATGATATGTCACAGCCTCGCTGTCACGAAACACTATAGGATATCATATGTACAGTGACCTTGAGCATGAATCGACACCAACATTGTAAAACCTCTAGATCATTCATCTTAGTACATAGAAATAAAGAACGCGAATCAAAGAATCATTACATGGTGTCAAAGGGGGCGTGCTTACCGGAGAAAACGCATTCAAGTGGAACTCTGCCTGATGAATCAGAGGCCGTTTTCCCCGCAGGGGAGAAGAGTTGGGAATGGCTATCCTTGTCATATATAGTTTTGGAGACCCTAGTTTCGCTGCAACCTATCTAATTGTGTGTACAACATTCAAAAATCAAGAGTTAAAAGATGTAAATAGTTTGTGAATCTTAATGAAATTTTTAGGAAAAAATGTGGAGTATTGTCACTAACATTTCAATGCAAAATCGGATTTTATTGATAACTAGAAGTAGTAAAATATTAGAAATAGAACAATAGTTATATTATAAGTGAGATGTTCAGTTGTTACAGATCACAAATGTCCTCTCTAAATAGCAAGTATAGTAGATATGATCCTTAGATCATAGAATGTGTTTGAAATTGTAAAGGATTTAGTAAAAGACTAATAAAATCCTGTTTGCTCGATATATTTTTATCATTCTTGAAAATTCTTTCTATATTCTTAATATAGACCCTTTGCATAATGCTGCTAATCCTATGCATGTACATCTCTCGCCTCATTTTGACGCAGGTAAACAAGTACATGGTACGGTGATTCTTTAGTTTTACTAAACCAGACCGAGGTGAAGAATATATTGTTACACGCTGTAATGGTCCCTTGTCTACGGTAGTTCGTGCAACTTTTTTTCACAGCCGACTTTCATGCGCATTAGAGAGACAGAAGGGGTAAAGGGCGTGGTCAAAGGGGGTACAGCGATTTACACCAGAAGAAAGCCATTCAAATGTCATATTTGTCAAAAAAAACCTTTTTGAAATGGTCGATCAAAATAGATGGCGCGTGATGACACGCGAAAATTAAGCCTTAAAAATACGGTCACTATTACGGAGGCGCGTTATAATCGACACCCTAACAACCAGTCGAATTAAGGGGACAGAAGAGGCAATGGTCGTGGTCAAGGGGCTACAGTGATTCATACCTGAAGAAATCCATTCAAATGTCACATTTGTCAAAAAACCTTTTTGAAATGGTCGATCAAAATAGATGGCGCGTGATGACACGCGAAAATTAAGCCTTAAAAATACGGTCACTATTACGGAGGCGCGTTATAATCGACACCCTAACAACCAGTCGAATTAAGGGGACAGAAGAGGCAATGGTCGTGGTCAAGGGGCTACAGTGATTCATACCAGAAGAAAGCCATTCAAATGTCATATTTGTCAAAAAGCCTTTTTAAAATAGAAGATAGTTTTCTATGACTCTACCGGTGAAATAGAGCGCGCGTGTTGGCAGAAAAACGAGAAAAGTTTGAAAATCAATATCTTCTATCACTCATATCAGTGCTTAAATAATGTTACATTTACGATGGCACATTGACTTAATACCCTAAAAACTAGTCGGATTAGAGGGCTAGGGGGGTATGTAGTGGACGTGGTCAAAGAGGTACAATGATTCAAAATAGAAAAAAGCCATTTAAATGTCAGCTATGCAAAAAAGCCTTTCGGTCACGTGTACGATGGCACATTATGACTCAACACCCTAAAAACCAGTTTGCATGGGCATGGTCAAAGGTAGAGGTTATTTCGCGAGCTTCAGAACATTTTGGATCAAAAGGTCCCCTTATCAGGGCTAGATAAAGGTTAGGTTTAGGGCTAGGGACTGGGCTAGGGTCTACCCCTTAACCTAACCCTAAACCTAACTCTAAAACCTAAAATCTAGCTCTAATAATGGGGTCCTTTGAGGCGAAATGTCGTTCTGAAACTCGCGAAATAACCTCTACCATGGTGGTAAAAGGGGTAAAGTGATTTATACTAGATGACATCCATTCAAGTGTCAGCTTTGTCAAAAAGCCTTTTTAAAGTGGCTTGATCAAAATAGATGGCCCATATAATGACATTAACTTTGTGATCTTTTCGTTGATCCCAACGAGACCTTTGGAAAATTTTACAAAATTTATTCAGACACGTTGTATCAAACAAATTTTAGACAGCTACTGACTGAGGAATATGGTCACAAATGTAATATATTTACAAGTTTTGAGTGAATTTGGTTGTTGAATAAAATTGTGAGTTAGAGCGTTTCTGAATTTGTGAGAATCAGCTTACTCAAGTCCCATAACTATTCAAAATAAAAAAAGGAATTGGTTTGCATTGGTGACCAGAGGGAACAAAAGTTGTGAGTGTGTATACTAATGATAGGACAATGAAATGCTAGCAAATTCCTCAAATAGCTGACTACAGTATCAGTAAATTGCAGATAAACAAGATAGCAGCTTGGAGTACTGAGAATTATTATCCACAACCATGCCAAGCATTAATTGGTCCATTAGCAGTTGCACTGAGGTTTGTAATACTATTTGAATTTTTTTTAGTAGACATGTAGTCACAAAACAAACTATTTTATTATAACAGTTGGGATGAACTATTCTGAGCCAATGTCATCATTGCACTGTTGTCTAGGCAAACCAGTTTCCATTCCTCCTCTAGGTTGGCTCCGATAGAGCGGAAGAAATCAATTGAATTTTGGTTCCAGTCAAGGACAGCCAATTTTATTTTAAAGCACTTTTTCTCCACTGCAACCTTGAATAGAAATGACATAAATTTTAGTTGAAGACTGTGAAAATGACAATATATTGACTATTTTGAAAATAATGTACTAGTAATGTCATCTCCCCTCTTGAGGGGAGGAAAGTGTATGGGGTGGGGAGGACGACTCAACATACAAGATGATACAAGACTGACAAGAGTTGGATGGTGAACATGACTTTATAAGTCACAAAAGAGTAGATTTTCTATGACTGTGAAAATGACAGTCATGGCATGGTTACGTACAGCAGGAATTTTGAATGTTTTTATAGACATCACGGCACTGACACGGCCACGACATGGCACAGTCCATTTCACACTCATAACAAATCTGCTTTACCCTTTCTAAACTAAACAACAGTAAAGCTCTCTTACCTTGGCCAAATGTTTGAAAAAGCCAATCCCAATGCCTTTCTCTTCACAACAAATTAATAGAAAACAAAAGAATTTAGTCAACATGGTAATAAACAATCTGGTTTATCAACTCTCAATCCAACATGGCACTAAATGATGGATTATCAACTCTCAATGACATCCTGAGAGACCAATGTTTTATTTAGTTGTCTTACCCAGGGGTATCTACAACTTTTTATTAGTAAATTAAATTGGTTGAAAGAGTACAGGAAATTATCTGTACCAACCAACAGCTGGGCCTGCACTATTTCAAAAGATGACTATTAAATGCTAAACCAGGATTAAATCCAAGGAAAACAACTGGTTTCAACTTAAGATTGCCTTTTGGACATGACTGGGCCCAGGAACCTATCATAAACAAGTGATTTCTAAAGGTCCAGACACAAAATGCAACAATTACTGCAACATTTTCTCCAGTATATCACATGCAGTGTTGCACTGTGTGTCCACCTCTGCAATAATATTGTGTGCAGGTTTAGGGTTGAGTTCTACTTCTGCAACATTTTGTGCAACATTTGCATGCAACATTGCAGGGGTGGATACACACGGTGCAATACTGTTCTGCACTTGAAGTTGCAGAAAATATTGCAGGAACTGTAAGTTGTGTGTTTTGTGTGTTGGGGATGCGAGGATGTCTTGTGGAGGTGACCATCTTAAGCATCTGTCATAGAGGGGTGTCTGTCTTATGGAAGTGTCCATCATGGAGGGATGTATCCTATAGAGGCATCTGTCATAAAGGGGTGTCTGTCTTATGGAAGTGTCCATCATAGAGGGATGTATCCTATAGAGGCATCTGTCATAAACGGGTGTCTGTCTTATGGAAGTGTCCATCATGGAGGGATGTATCCTATAGAGGCATCTGTCATAGAGGGGTGTCTGTCTTATGGAAGTGTCCATCATGGAGGGATGTATCCTATAGAGGCATCTGTCATAGAGGGGTGTCTGTCTTATGGAAGTGTCCATCATGGAGGGATGTATCCTATAGAGGCATCTGTCATAGAGGGGTGTCTGTCTTATGGAAGTGTCCATCATGGAGGGATGTATCCTATAGAGGCATCTGTCATAGAGGGGTGTCTGTCTTATGGAAGTGTCCATCATGGAGGGATGTATCCTATAGAGGCAATTATGTCATAGAGGGTTGTCTGCCCTTTATATTCACTTGTCATATGATACTGGTCTGTTTTACAGACTGAGGTGTCTGTCATAGAGCAGATTTTGTATGAGTGTGAAACGGACCATGCCGTGCCGTGGCCATGTCAGTGCCGTGTTGTCTATAAAAACATTCAAAATTCATGCCGTAACCGTGCCGTGACTGTGCAGTGCCGTTTTCACAGTCATATGAAATCAGTACTCTAAGAAGGTATCTGCCTTATGGAAGTGTCTATTGATGTGTTTATGTATCATGTTCATTAGTTGATTTGTTAGCATGGAGTGGAGGCTGGGTAGCAGTGGTCTTATTTGGACAAGCAGCTGTTGGACAAGTAGCCCTTGGGCCGACTGAGTACAGAAAAAACAAGCAGTACAATTACTTCGTGCACTTGGAATAACATAGAGGTCTTCCAAATACAATATGCGACCTTTCCATGTAGAGTAGGCATGGTGATATAAAGCAAAGCCAACCAGTTCTTTTTTGTCATTTGATTCTTGTTCAGCTACAAAGCAATAAAACCATGGATGCTCTCCAAAGCAGTCTCTCTTGAGAACTAAAGAAGAACAATATTTAGAAATAAAATGGAAAAGGGAAAGAAAGAAAAAAAAAAAAGAAAAGGAGGAATAAGCAGGGATAATTTCAGGAAAAGGAAAGAAAGGGACAAGAAAGGATAGGAAACGAAACGAAAGGAGAGGAAAAGAAATGAAAAGAAAGGAAGGAAAGGAAAGGAAAGGAAAGGAAAGCTGCAAAGGAAAGGTAAAAACACTGTCACGCAAGTACGAAAACCAAATCAGTAAAGTATGTCTCACCTTCAGGTGTTGTGGTGACAACTGACTCAGGTTCTTTTTCGTATACAGCTAGACCCTTTTGAAGAAAAATATTTGGTTTGATATATCATTATTAATAAAAGTTCTTACGTAAATACTGACAATTTGAAAAACCTAATACCTTAATCAACTTAAGGATGTCCTCACAATCTTCAGGGACGGCTTCGCGTATGATGAAATCATCAGGCATTGCAAGTTTCAAAACAAATTTCGTCGAGCCAAATTCTTGGAACTTGAGTGATCGGAACCAACGTCTGGAACAAATGATCACCGCGATGTTTCGTTACAGCGGTCTTCCATTGTATAAACATAGAGATGGCGGCGATGGCAACGGCAAGAACATGTCAGAAACTGTTGAAAAATCTTTCTAAAAGGTAAGAAATTCTATAATTAGTACAACTTTAACTCAATTTTCGAATGATAGATCAATACTCCATTTTCGAGTTCCTCTTTGCTCAGGCTAAGCCTCGATTACGCGAAATTTATTCCATAGAATTATAGCAATTAACAGTCCGATGGAATTGCAATGAACAAACAAAGAGAATACTTTAGAATTCCACGGGGTTTTTGCTAAATTCATGAATATTTTACTTGGATTCGAGGCTTAGCCTGAGCAAAACGGAATTCGAAACTGGTCTATTATCTATAATTAGATAATTTATGAGAAGCTTTCGATGTAATTTTCTGCTATATTTTTTGAAAGTTCGGCTGGTAGCTGTTCTATGATGATTGTAAGATCATTTTCCTCCGGGCGTAGTTTGGCCCAAGACTCAATGGTCATGCACATGAAAGACAGTAAGTTACTTAAGAAGTACATGCATGTCCCCAAGCTTTTATAAAAATGTTTCAGCTTTGTCGACAATTGTTCTCTGAGGGGGTGTTTGCATGACACTAGGATCATCCTAGCTAGCACTAGGATCGTGCATCCAGCTAGCAGGCGAATCATCCTTTATGAATTACCTGCTATACATTTATAGTCCAGGAAAATGATGCAGCTTTAATGTGGAATTGTTCAAACTTGTGTAACAAAGAACATGAAATTCGGCATATTGATAGAGGTTCATGTCCTGAACAATTCTGGAGGTGGAGCCACACCCAAAAATCAATTACTTATACTTATCGATATTCTTGGAATTAATTATCTCAGAAACAAAGATTAAGAGCATCTAATGTTAATACAAAAAGGTGAAATGAAGGATAGTGATAAGGTAGAGTATGCTGAGTAATTTTTGATTGAGAGCCATGCCCCCTAAATGCTACTTTGAGAACTACAGCTATGGATTACATTATACATGAAATTGATACAAAAGGTTTTTCCTCTCATGGTGTCAATGTGACATCTAGCACATTGTTAAAGACTTTAAGGCTCAAAGTAATTATAGATATGGAGCCACACCTAAAAACAAGTACTTCCAGTTTTATGGTAATGGAATATATCATTAATAAAATCAGCAAAATATACTTGCATGTAGTTTTAGTGTATAACCGTAAAAGTGAAAGCAGAATAAATGAATTCAAGATATGATTAACATAGAGCTACACCCTGTAAAAGTACTTACAGATTAATAATTGCAGTTTCTTTCTGCTGCCACTTTTCATTTAAGTAATCGACTTTTTGATTAAGCAGTATAAAATGCGCGCGCGCATGTCTCTGTACTGTGATATAAACACGATGGAAGATTAGAGCAAGAAAAAAGCAAGCTTAGGAACACGAGGCGTAGCCGAGTGTTTCTCTTGCCTTTCGAGTGCTCTACATCTTCAAGAGTGTTTATATCACAGTACAGAGACATAAGCGATCGTTTTATATTGCTTTTATAAAATATTTTCGACGTTTTTTGAGCGAGCCATGTCTCTGTCCTCTGATATAAACATGGTAGCCAGCCAATCAGTGCGCGCGTTATATCTCAAATATTTTATAATATACATTATAACATAACTAAAATTCTTAGGTACTCTGTTACTGGGCATAGCTTTATGCTAATTATTACTTTTGAATGATACTACCTAGCTTATAAACTAAAATGAAAAGTTTATTTTGCTTGCTATTTTAAAAACAACTGTACGCAAAGTATACTTTTTGTATACGATAAGTATACTAGAAGCCCTGAAAAGGTGAGAATGGTCTGTCTGTTGTATACTTTTCGTATACTGCACGTATCAAACTTGAGAAATGTGCAATCGATGCTGTATACTTTTTGTATACGTCTGTATCTGATGTATACTAATAGTATAGCATTAAATTTTCCAAAATTCTAAAATGTATGTATTGTATACTTTTAGTATATATCAAAAGGTGTAGTATATAAAGTTTGTCAGCATTTGTGTCATTACCAAAACTGGGCCCTCACTCATAGCAATGTATACATTTAGTATACACAAAGCATACATCAAATATACATCAACCCCATTATGTATATTTGATGTATGCATCAACATGAAAGGCAAATAGCAATGCTTAAAATATTACACTTCTTTGTGATGTAAAAATTATGTATACATTTGGAACCAGCAAAGTGCTGATTGAGCAGTAGACTTTCAATATTTTCCTCTTCTAAAATTTCCATGGCCTCACCTACAAAATAGAAGTAGGCAATAGAAATAGGAAAACCTGAAAAGGTTTTTGGGGTTCCTGTGGGTGCACCCTGTTCATATTGGTCAGCGGTTTCACGTTTAAGGCGGTAAATCGTGGCGAGTTTGCACAACATTTTACTTGCAGAGCAAACAGAGGCTGCTAAATTAGCTCTTTTTCCTGACTTTATGAGAGAAAAATGTTTGAAAATGAAGGTAAGCAAACAGTTTAAAAGATTTTTAATTTAATACAAGTGATATTGCCATATATCTGACGTGTTTATTTCTGTTGGGCTTGTTTCTGCTGTTTGAGCAGCTGTCACTTGACTCTTTGGACATTTTATGATTCAAAGTCACTCAGTGTTCGAGCTTTTATCTTTCTTTGAATTATGTTATAGCTATAATTTTGTTTGCAGGAAACCAAATGTAGTGTCTAAGAAAGCTTTGAACAAAATGAAATCTCTATTCTGAAACAAAAGCTTTGACAGGTAGTGCAGTTTTTGGGTAAAAGTTTGTGATTTGTAAGGTAAGCTTAAGTTATTCAAATTAATCTTATATATTATTCTAGTGTACTGTTTCCAACCTCATTAAACGGAATTTAACTTTCATTTGTTTCATATTTTGAAGTCATTAAATAATTAAGACCATCAACTGCAGAGTATAAGCTTACATCATGTAAAATATTTTGAGTTCAAAATAGAGGCAGCACTAGCATTGCATGATCTCTAGCACTTCTCGCCTATAAATAAATGTTTTCTGAAATATCGATTTATTTATAAAACAAAATGTTTTGCAGAATAGTTTCCTATTTTATGACATTGACAAGCAGTGCCAAACTCATTTTCCTTGAAAACAATTGTGAAAAGTTTGTCTATTCTAGCTTCTCCACTTACTCGACTATATACTAAAAGTAATCAAGTTTGTTAGATTAGTATACAAAAAGTATATATGTATGCTTCCAAATCACCAAGGAAAAGAAAGGTATACTAAAAGTATATATTCTTTTTTTTGTGTAGCCATATACTTTTTTATACTTTATACTAAAAGTATGCAAGTTTGTTAGATTAGTATACAAAAAGTATATTGTATGCTTCCAAATCACCAAGGAAAAGAAAGGTATACTAAAAGTATATTTTTTGTGTGTGTGTAGTATACTTTTTTTTATACTTTATAAAGTATAGAAAAAGTATATGAAAAAGGACGAAATTCATACTACTAACAGTATACTCTTAGTATACTTTTAGTATATTATACTAAAAGTATATTTTTGTGTGTGTGTAGTATACTTTTTTTATACTTTATAAAGTATAGAAAAAGTATATGAAAAAGGACGAAATTCATACTACTAACAGTATACTCTTAGTATACTTTTAGTATATTATACTAAAAGTATATTTTTGTGTGTGTGTAGTATACTTTTTTTATACTTTATAAAGTATAGAAAAAGTATATGAAAAAGGACGAAATTCATACTACTAACAGTATACTCTTAGTATACTTTTAGTATATCATAACAGTATACAAAAAGTATACTGCTTGCAGTATACTTTTCATACTATTGATGTATATTATTAGTATATGATATTATGGTAAGGGAATTATATAATTATATAATTTAATAATAATAATGATAATAATAATCGTTTATTTACCACTTGGCAGAACTACAGGCTGAATTACAGTGGTGGTCAGCAAATTACAATAATTATATAACAGCAATTAATACAATACATTATAAGTATAATAATGTTAAATAGAATATCTTATCGTGATGAAATTGTTGTATCTTTCGGTACGGCCCATATGGGTAATAACACTTCTGTTGGATCTCAAACTATATTCATGTTCAGTAAACGTTTTATATGGCTTACAATACTTTATGGGTTCGTCTAGCCCTATGATAATGATATATTCCATTGCTATAAAGCTGGAAGTACTTGTTTTTAGGCGTGGCTCCATATCTAGGATTACTTTGGGCCTAAGCCTTTAACAGTGTGCACAATTTCACATGGATACCACAAAAGGAAATTAAATCCTTTTGTATCAATTACATACATGTATAATGTATTCCATAGCTATATAGTTCTCCAAGTAGCATTTAGGGGTGTGGCTGTCAATCAAAAATTACTCAGCATACTATAGCTACCTTATCACTATCCTTAATTGCACCCATTTTGCATTAACATTTGATACTGTTTATCTTTGTTTCTGAGATAATTAGATAATTAACTCCAAGAATATCGATCTGTAAGTAATTGATTTTTGGGCGTGGCTCCACCTCTTGCATTATTTATTTTAGAATCCCATAGCTCACACGAAACTCGCGCGCTGATTGGCTATCGGGTCCATCGAGGAGGGAGAATTCAGCGTGGAATTGCATAATTACACAGGCAGCCCGCGACTGCTTTGATTCCTTTTCCTTCTCGTAATCGGTGTTTGAAAAATAATTATTTTTGGTAGTTTAATATAAAATGAAAATACAAGCCAATAAAAAAGATTCAACGGCTTTCAAGAGAAAGGAAAATATTTTTCCAAAGATATTGACGGTAAAACATGGAGGGAGAATTCAGTGTGGAATTGCATACTTACACACAGGCAGCCCAGCCACTTCTCCTGACGATGTTTATTTTAATAATTTATTTACTATTTTATTGATACGCTAAAAAGACAAAAAAATGCGCGCGCTTGTTTTAATTTGCTTGGCGCGCGCGCTCTTGTTATGCATGGGTTTCCTGTGGTAATATCCTTTCGATATCCCACGGGACGAACGCGCGCTTGTTGTGAATGGGTTTCCTGTGGTGATCCCGCGGGACAAAGCTACTTTGTGAGAAGGTATGAAACACGGTCACGTGACAAAATACATTTTCGCTTGTATTTCACCAGCTAAGAAAGAAAATATCGATTTTTCTTCGAATATGTAAACAAAGTATTTATGTCCAAACAACTTAATATTTTTGAGCGTTCAAAGTTTGTTATTTGACGAGAATTTCACCTGGGAAGCTTTGACTCGCGATGGACGTATGTGTGCCCCAGGTTGATTGGACACATTTCCGTGAAGCGCTCGGGATTTTTCACTCGTTGAGTTGTCGAGGGACGTCGGATAGCTATCGTGAGTACACGAGAGTTTTCCGAAATCTAAAAAAGTTTTCGGAATTTCATTCATACCATGAAAAACGCTCACAAGTTTACTTGAAACGGTGCTGGTTTTGGACTACAAAATTACTTCTTGGAAGAGGTTTTTGAAAGTTTCAAAAGCTTTTATGTTCATACAAGACTTCGAAACAATTCTTCACTGTAAATGAGCGGACCTTCAAGGTATTTGAGAGTGATTTATGAGTAATTTTTTGAAGTTTTGTTGTGTCGCTCACAGCTTCATGTACAATGCTACCAGTTTTGGACTGCAAAAATTACTTTTTTGGAGTGTTTTAGGACGCTTCATAAGTTTTCATGTTCATATAAGATTTCGAAACAATTATTTATATGAAATGGGCTAATTTTTAAAGTTATTAAGCTAATGTTAGGCATAAAATTTTGATTTTTTTGCTGTGCATTTTGACACTCGGTCGGTGGTCTCATAGAGAACGAAAACTTATTCCAGCTGAGAATTTGCAAAAATACATACAAGAAGATTGTAAACAGTTCAGTTATAAACAGAAATAAAGTGAGTTTTGAAACCTGTTATGTCTTTTTTATTGTTTCTTGGGCTTGAATTTGTTTGTTGAATTTGTTGGGCTTTGTATGTTGTTCTACCTTGATTCGTTTGCTTTCTTGTTTACGCTACGCGTTCAACTGATTAGAAATCATAAAATGACACAAAGAAAAACTTTGCCCCTATATTATAAACAAGTAAATGGGGCCGAGGAAAATTAAGGATTAATTCAGGAGTGTATTCAAATTTTTTAATTTACAAGCATGCAGCTTTTGAGGAATAATCAAGCACACACATGTCAAACTTCCCTTCGGAGACTGTTCGACTTACTTTACGATACTTCAACGAGTGAAAAATCCCGAGCGCTTCACGGAAATGTGTCCAATCAACCTGGGGCACACATACGTCCATCACGTGACCCGTGTTTCATACCTTCTCAAACTACGCTTTGTCCCGCGGGATCGCCACAGGAAACCCATTCACAACAAGCGCGCGATATTACCACAGGAAACCCATGCATAGCAAGCAAGCGCGCGCATTTTTTGTCTTTTTAATAAATTATTAAAATACTAGAAAATAAACATCCATTGTCAGGAGAAGTGGCTGGGCTGCCTGTGGCGATTGCTGTGTTTCTTCTTTTTGTTTTTAGCGAAACTTAATTTAAAATAGTTCGAAAACAAACTTCAATAGCTGCCAAAAATTATCATGAGAAAACAAGCCAAGAAAAAGACGCAATAACTAATAGCAAAAGGACATTTTTACGCCTAGTACATAATATGAAAGCGAGCGTTTGAAGTCCGTCGATCGTATGGTCTGGTGTTTTTCGACAACTTCGACATTACTTTTATCCCTTCAGTAGAAAAAAATGATCACTTATTTCAAAACATAAAGAATAGATTATATCCGGATGCAGTCATAGATGTTTTTGAAAACAAAACAACAGAAATACACAGTCCAATAGATTTGTTTGAGCGATTTATTTTCAACTGAAGTTGTCAGAACGAATTATCCAAAAAACACCGGTAAAAAGGCATTCAAAACATAACCAAAAAACCCAGCAAGATAGAAAACTATTATCATGTCTGAATAGCAAGCAGTCGATAGTTAGGGGAACACAATTTTCGACTTTATATTAACTTACTTTTTCCGCAGTGTCAATGAAATGCTTCAGACCATTTTTCCCGACAAACAAGTGTTGTTTTGCCATTCATGAGATCGACATTCCTCCAGGACAATGTTTACATGGTTTCCAGTTCCAATTGCATTCAAACTAGACCCTGTTGGCAGGGTAACTGGGCTACCTGTGGCTATTGGCATTGGGTGGTACAGATATCAGTGTGCATCTAATTATAGGCTGTTCAGCAGAAGTATTAAGTGAACTGTGGAATTTTGTTCCATGTTCTACAAATGAGCTTAAAGTTTCTGAATTCCAATACCGGGTAGATTTTATCACAGGAAAACAAAGAGAATACAAAGATATAGCACAGCAGCATTCTAATAAAGGACACAGGTTCCTTGAGGGTGAGGCATAGCAATTGCATTTCTAGCATGTGAATCAAATAGTTTTTACCATCTGAGGTATAGTACATGGCCACAGTACTACAACCAATTGGTATTATGAATGAGGTATAATTTTGTGTGATGAAAGACTGCATTGTATATTATTTCACCAATAATGTACAGCAATCAAAAGTTTCTAGTGTACAATAGTCACCGTAGCTTGGACTGTAGTCAATTTTATCTAAAGATAGTATTGAATATGGAAATTATTTTAATGTTTATAACATTAAAAATATTTGTCGGGACAGTCTAGATAAACTACCATACAGTTCATTACCAATGTTCATAAGTATTTGAACTGATGATGAAATACCATTATTTCTGTGGGCAAATATTAGAGATGTAAGGGATATATCTACCTACACACAGCTGGGTACCTACATTCAACCTAAACAATAGCACATTGTCTTGACTATAAGGTGCTTGGATACTGTCTAATGCGCTAGATCATAGGACCAGGAATTGTTTCTATATCACTTGACAGAATAAAATTAGTATGATTCATTCTGTGATTCAAATTTTTATAAACAGATGACTTGTAGTTTTCCTTACATGCATGGAAATCATGTACTATACCCTTTATTAAGCATACTGGATTGTGATTATTCCTTGCTAAATTTTCACTTTACATTTGACTTTTCATACCTCCTATTCCATGTTATGTAATTTTTCTCAGTTAAGTTTACTCTTATGATGTGCAGTCATAATCCTAGAATATTTATTATTTTCCTGGATTTATTTATGAAGCTTGTAATTCTCTCGACTGGTATTCTGCTGGGTTCTCGATCATATACTCACGCATATACTCAGGAAATATCACTGTTCAAAACAAGACTTTGAAAAAAAACAAAAGCTTTATTTCCATGTATATTTCTTAAATTTCTTATTGACAATAAAAGTTCTACGTCTAATGGAACTGTGTGTGGTTCCCGATAGATTCTAGAATGCTTTGGTGAGGTATATTTGCGTCGGCCCCGCGTCTTATTTCAAGTACGATCGATAAAGCTTTAAAATCTTCTATGAATCAGCAAAATATTCAACAAGAAATCTCCTCTAGATTTGTAAACGGTAATTCTATCTGACATATGGAAAGAACAACAATAATCATGAAGAAAAAGGCTAAAAACTTACTTCGAAATCTCATGTCTAATGGCGGAGCTTGGTCACTTGAAGCACGCTTGAAGCACCCAGTAATGCATTGCGCGTGTACGGTATTGCGCAAGAATGGCCATTTCTCGAGACGAAGACAGGAAAAAACGACAAACTAGACCCTGTTGGCAGGGTAACTGGGCTACCTGTGGCTATTGGGTGATACAGATATCAATGTGCATTTAATTATAGGCTGTTCAGCAGAAGTATTAAGTGAACTGTGGAATTTTGTTCCATGTTCTACAAATGAGCTTAAAGTCTCTGAATTCCAATACCAGATGGATTTTATCAGAGAAACAAAGAGAATACAAAGATATGGCACAGCAGTATTCTAATTAAGAGCACAGGTTCCTTGAGGGTGAAGCATATATAGCAATTGCATTTCTAGCATGTGAATCAAATAGTTTTTACCATCTGAGATACAGTACATGGCCACAGTACTACAACCAATTGTTATTATGAATGAGATATAATTTTGTGTGATTAAAGACTGCATTGTATTCACCAATTTTTAAAGTAATCAAAAGTTTCTAGTGTACAATTTATTGTCATGAATATACCACTGTATAGCTTGGACTGTAGTCAAGTTTATAGGTAGTATTGCATATGGAAAATATTTCAGGTACTTTTTGACGGGACAGTCTAGATGAACTACCATACACTGTTCATTACCAATGTTCATTATTTGAACTAAGTTCATTGATGATGAAATACCATTATTTCTGTGGGCAAATATTAGTGATCAGTAAGGGACATAGCTTCACATTGCGGGGTACCTGCCTTCAACCCAAACAATAGCACATTGTCTTGACTATAAAGTGCTTGGATAGTCTTATAATGGGATCAATAGGACCAGGATTTGTTTCCGTATATCACTTGACAGAATAAAATTGGAATGATTCACTGTGTGATTCAAATTCAGTTTTTTACTAGTAACAGATGTAGTTTTCCTTATATGTATGGGAATCATGTACTGTAATCTTTATTTATGATGCGTGTAATTTTCTTGACTGGTATTCTTTCTCAATCACGCACATGAAAATATCACTGTTCAAAACAAAACTTTGAAAAAAAAAAAACACAAAAGCTTTATTTCCATGTATATTTCTTAAATATATTATTGACAATAAAAGTACTACATCTAATGATACTGTGTGTGGTTCCCGATAGATTCTAGAATGCTTTGGTTAGGTTTTCAGAAGACCGATTTGAAGTTTGATTTCCTTCGCTCCGCCGGGTCTCATAATTCAAGTACGATCGATGAAGCTTTAAAATCTTCTATGAATCAGCAAAATATTCAACATCAAATCTCCTCTAGATTTGTAAACGCTAATTCTATCTAAAATATGGAAAGAACAACAATAATACCGGAGAAAAAGGCTAAAAACTTACTTCGAAATCTCATCTGTAATGGCGGCCATTTTGTATCTAGTCACTCCTTGAACCTCGCGCGCGCAAAGCATTACGGGGAGGTGTATTGCGCAATTTTTGCATTTTGTCTGCACGCGAATCAGAAAAAACAAAGGTAATTTAAGACTGGGCGACCACAGGTAGCCCAGTAATAAAGTACATTTTCCAGTAGTTTGACAATAATTTTGTTCCTCAAATACTCGACACGAGGTTGAAGCAAAGTAAGTTTGCAAGTGAGACGATTTTCATTCACGACTACATAACAGCTTCATTCTCATTCGCTGGCTATTTTTGTGTACTTGCTCTTGAATGGCTTGCCGTGCGCTTTGAAAAAAAGGGACAAAATTTGCTTTATTTATTGTTTCTATGTCCGCTATGGGATTCAAGGAAAATTCGTTGGATGCCGAGGGAATTCCACGTTGAATTTCACTCGAAAAAACGATATCGCACTCGTCGCTTCGCGACTCGTGCGATATCGTTTTTCTCGTGAAATTCAACGTGGAATTCCCTCGTCATCCAATGAATTTTCCTATAGAATTTTTTTGTTGAATAAAAATAATGTTTTAACATATTAATATTTTTGAGGGACTTTTAATAGATCCACTTTAGATTACAGGTGAATCGACTTAGATTGTGGCCTGGGCAAAATGACTTCAGATTGTAGGCGAAACGTTTCAGGCAAAATGTCGACCAGTGGGCAAAACAACTGGCATTTGCCAGGATGATCTTAGTGCCATGTAAACACCTCTTAAACTGTTCTGTAAATGTGGTTATCTATAAGCAAAGTTAACTTGGAGCGGATTGCTGGTCAGCGGTTGTTGCTCGCTGCACAGGCGCGATTGCTGCTTTGCCCTCGTGGTCAGTCATTGCTCAGCATTGCTGCTTGTTTGTTGCCTTTGCCCCACCCACCCTCCTCTGGGATTGAAGTACTTTCAGTATAATTTTCCACTGCTAAGACATAGCCTGCGTAGCGGCTCTTTGGGGGAAGAGGAAGGGGAGGGGAGGGGGAAGGAGGGAAAGGGAAAGGGGAGGGGGACTGGGGAGGAGAGGAGGGAAAGGAGAGCCTGCAGCCTGCAGCCAAACCCCTGGTTTTTCCGTTACTCGCGGGCACCAGCGCCCGCGTATTTCTATTGGTCGAAATCGATAGCGTTGAAAGGTTGATATGTTTGATGGACAGTCAGAGTTCAAGATGGAGTTGACGGTGGAGGAGAATATGAAGCTTTTAAATTTTGATCTTAAACAAGAACAAGAACATGCTGTGAAGTCTCTCTTGGCTGGCAAAGACGTCCTTGCGATTCTACCTACACGGTTTCGGAAAAAGCAGGATTTTATATCAAGCCTTCGCACAGATTAAGGAAAGTGCTGTTGTCGTGGTCATTGCTCCTTTGACGAGCATCATTAATGACCAAATTTCACATCTGAATAATTTGGGGATATCTAGTGTCGAATGTTCTGCTTTAAAAGCTGATGAAATCAAGGATTGTAAATTTCAAATCCTCTATAGCTCTGCTGAGTTAAAGAAGAACACCAGTGAACTTCACAAGCGACTACGGTGGCCAGTTAGGGCCATCGTGAATTTTTTAAACTTCAACTTTATGCCATCCCTCATAGTTATATCAAAATATTACATGAATCCTGACATGATTGCTGACCGAGCTAGCTCTGTTTGATGGGAAAAAATGCCAGACACTACTCAAATGTGTTGGATAAAATTTGGCTATGTGCCAAGGGCACATAACCGCTTTTATTATAAATAACATTCATTAATGAAATGGTCAAATTGACCTTCACATAACAAATCCGATATGTGCCCCATCAAAGGTGAGGGCTACAAACCGCCAAAGACCGCTTGGGTAAAGCGGGCAGCCCCACCCTAGCTCGGAAAGCAATCTAACAAAGGCTATTACTGCATCAGCCAGCTCTTCAGTCACCCCTGCAACTGTAGAAAAATGGCTGAAATTCAGAAAAAAGACATAAAAAAGCTAGCCCTACAACCGTTAGATCTGACATTTGTGTCCAATGTAAACAGTCACCCCTGCAACTGCATGTGCACAAGCATACATAAGTATCATATCAATTGTAGTTAGTCTTGCAATATTAAACTCAGAGTTAACATTTGGAAAAAGAAATATGAATATTTAAAAATCAAAAACAGTTAATAAAAGGGGATCAGCCACCTTGTAAAAAAGAACATATAGTTGCCAGTATTCTAAAAACCAAAGGCCGCTACATGCCCTCTGTACATGAATAATGAATTACACCAGTTACTAACAAATACTACAAGTTACCCCTGTAACTTGCTTTACAATATCTAGCAAATATAAAAATCCAAGTGATCATCTAAGGAACAGCCCTGCCCCATTCACTTTAATACACAATAGAACTAGGAAGCCTCACAGAAAGACGAGCCATGTGTATAAGATTATATCCTTGAAAGCACTGGATAGCCAACAATCTAACAACCCTACAGTATCTGGATTTTACAAAAGCCCAAATCAGTAGGCTACTCCTATTCTAAAACTGTGCACTGAGGAACATGAATGAGGTCAAGACCATATTTCTTACTAGTAACTTAAACTATAATTGCAAGCCAAAAGCTAACAAGCTAAAATATTACAAATAACTGTCTAGTGTACCATCCAGACGCTTATAAATAGTGTACCTTCCTGATTTTTAAAATAGTATGTTGCTGCGATTCTGATATCTGAAAACCGACACAGCTACAATTGACCCCTGTACATTTGCTGCTGTGATAGCCTATGCAAAATGAGAAAGTCCAAATCAATGTCCATAACAGGCTGCTCCTATTCTAAAACTATGTAACCTCATGAGAGCATGAGGGGGTCAAGACCATACTTCTTGACTTAAACTATAATGTCAAGCCAAAAGCTAACAAGCTAAAATATTACAAAAGCTGTCTGGTGTACCATCCATATGCTTTATAAATAGTGTCCTTCTTGATACTTTAAAGAGACTGTCAGACCTCAAACAGACACAGCTGCAAAGGACCCCTGTACATTTGCTGCTGTGATATACTATGCAAAATGATAAATCCATATGCTAAAGTCCCAAAAATAATAGAAATGATTTGTACGATATAGATAATACTTGGCTGTTCTTGTGAAGCTATTGTTTGATTGAGCCATATATGGAATAATCTCACAATCTGACTGTGCAGTTTTGAGGATCCACTGATCATGATGAAAGCCTGATTGTATTGAATGTATTGTTGATTTTCTTTGTAACTGATGGCCATTCTGCTTTACATTGACATCAACTTCCATAACTTGGATGACATAACTTTTTGGCTGTCCTTATTAAATATGCTGTTGTTATTCAATGATGCCATATAGCTAGAATATTAACAGTACTTTGACCTTGAAGATTCACTGTTTAAAAACCTTATGGTGCCTAATTGTTGATCTTCGTTATCACTGTTGGCCATTGTGCATTGCTTTGCCCCCTTGAAGGTCTTAGATGCTGAAATGAAAACAACTGAAGACATGCAACAATATCATATTCATAGCTAACAACTTTACACACCAAGGGTATCTATATGTGCAAGATTCCCATTCCAAGCTATGTATGTTAATGTGAAATGCAAGAGCAACTCATCTACTGGAGCATCATAAATAATGCCAAAATTATAAACAATCCCAAAAAACATCTAATTGTGGATATAATCTGGTATAACCATAGCAAGAATCTGATTGTCACATCTGACTGTATAGATACTCCCACAATCATAATGCTACATTAGATTGCGAATATCCTGGTATTAAACCTATCCAACAATCATAAAAATTGCATTTAAAGCAGTCGAACAATAACTGGTAGAGTAATAGCTTGGGGATATCCCAGACCCATAAATCGTTCCAATAATCATAACCTTGCACTTACTGGAAATCAAACGATCATTACATGGACAACCGAAACCAAAGTTTACAATACACAAAAACCCCGGGGCATAACTCCCCACCAATGTTGCATTCTAGCTATTCGTTAGGTAGCTACACATGCTGGTATCAAACTAATGCGAATTGCCACTCCCAAGAGCTAAATCTCAGATAGTGAACTTCCACATACTTCAGTAATGCAGGGGCCTAACTAGGATACTTGGAGGTGTATACTAAAATAAAAACCTTAAAATCTGTGGACACAAAGGGCTTGGTCCCGTTTGTTGGCTCTAAACATATGAGCAAGTCAGAGGTTGTGCTAAAATTAGCAAAGTAGCAAGCAAAAACCCAAAGTCAATCTTAAATTTAAGGAAGACTACATCTATGGGGAACACATTAGAGAACAACCATCCCTTGCTTGCTTGCTGACTGGGGGTACAACACCATTCCCTTAGAGACATACCCATTACTGACAGGATCACAGATGCCACCCACCCCTGTTCAATGGCATCTGCCCCACCAGCTGCATTAAATGAAACATCAGACAAAGTTTGCAAAGCAGCAACAACCGGAGGTTCATGGAGAGCTGTTGTCAAACAGGAACTAGTAGCCAGGGTTGTCATACAAACGGCATCAGCCTGAACAGAACTATAGGCCATGCACAGTGGCATTGAACTATTGGATGACACAACAGCTTGAGTAGGTGGAGGATGAATGGCCTCACCCAGAAATGAAAGGAATGTTGCTGATCTCACCATCCTTGAACTGGATCTTATCCAAGTTGGTGCTGACTAGGGCACAGGGATTATATGGTCTCCTAGACTGTAGAATTACTCAGGCTGCAAAATATGTACAAAAATATTTGGGGGCCACAAGTGGTGCCCCACCATCAGTATTATAAAAATGCAGGAAATAAACAGGATCAAATAGATAAGTCTATATAATTCAATACATAAACCACCTATTTGATGGCAAAGAAAATATATATAACTTCAACCATAATTTTTAAATAATTTTTTGAATGAATACAATGAATGCAACATACATAAAGTACGACCACAATACAATAAACAGTATACATGTTACCCACAATAACATTAAACATCAAACGCAGCAGGGTGACTTGGCAGACATTACACAACAGTGTCGCCGGTACATTGAAGCGCCACCCCTTAACGCTGCAAAATCATAGGCTATGCTGAATTACCATAGCAAAAGCCCATAAAAATTATGAGTTGCTGAATTACCATAGCAACATAAATCAAGGGTTATGCTGAATTACCATAGCAAAAACCCATACAATAATATGACAGTTGCTGAATTACCATAGCAACATAAATCAAGGGTTATGCTGAATTACCATAGCAAAAACCCATAAAATATTATGACAGTTGCTGAATTACCATAGCAACATAAATCAAGGGCTATGCTGAATTACCATAGCAAAAGCCCATACAATAAAGATTGGGGATATCCTGGCAATGAACCATTCCAACAATCATAACTTTGTAACAACTAGTGTCACCTCAGATTGTGGATATCCTGGTATAAAGCCATTCCCACAACCATAAATATAATAAAGATTGGGGATATCCTGGCAATGAACCATTCCAACAATCATAACTTTGTAACAACTAGTGTCACCTCAGATTGTGGATATCCTGGTATAAAGCCATTCCCACAACCATAAATATAATAAAGATTGGGGATATCCTGGCAATGAACCATTCCAACAATCATAACTTTGTAACAACTAGTGTCACCTCAGATTGTGGATATCCTGGTATAAAGCCATTCCCACAACCATAAATATAATAAAGATTGGGGATATCCTGGCAATGAACCATTCCAACAATCATAACATTGCAACAACTAGTGTCACCTCAGATTGTGGATATCCTGGTATAAAGCCATTCCCACAATCATAAAGTCACAAATATAAATAAATAATTCATAGGATACTTACTTCATATACACCAAAGGCCTTTGAGCAGTAAATATTGAAGGATAAATGAATACAATATACTGTAAAAAGTATCCAATAGAATGTATTTACATTTTGAAATATAATTGCATGAATAAATGAAAGAAATTCATAATTTAAATTTTCGAAATAGCTAGGTTAAGTTGACTTTCCCCTTGTTGGTAACTAAGGTAGTTTACCATTTTTATCCAGACATTTATTTTTTGCTCAATAGGCTAAGTGCTTTCAAAATTGCAGATCTGAAACTCAATAAAGAGCATATTGTTGGGTCTCAATCAGCTGATGAATCCATTCTCAAAAGGTGCTTCAAAAGGTGATCAACATTTAAACCACAGAATATTCTATTGAAAAAATTTTATCAAACGGATAATCTTTCATTAAAATATTTGTGAAATCATCGATTTGGGAACCAACCAAACCGATATCCAGTATCACATGACCTTTTCAAATAGTTATCTAATATCTGTCTCGGCCACCGTAACCAGATGAACGCTATAACATCCTTCAATTAAATGCAAAATCTTTTCTTGATTCTTGGTCAAAATTATTATTCAGATAAACACCAAGTCTTCAGAAACGAACTATAGACAAGAAAAATAAGCACTTTCGGGACACACAGCGCCACATGAAGAGCCTATTCCACTTTCCCGCTTCAATAAATCACATTATTCGCATAGTGTTAAAATGGTTCCAAAAACTTATTGCTCTGACAACCAAAGTCATCAACCTTGGTGTAGAACTTACTCAGCGAAAACATTAGTAACAAAAAACAAGAGGATAACTTACACTGTCTCCACAGTGAAAGGTCAAGAACTGTGTTTCAACAAATAATGCATATATTTTGTCAACTGCAAATGATTCAACCACGCTTACCAACACACTGAAGTACGACTTAAATTCTAAAGCCAACTACCTCGGGACAAGACGTTGTTTCAGCTCAAGTAAAAACCATATCATTTTGCGCGACACAGCCATTCCGCCAAAACTGCGATGTTAACTCCATGAACAGATAGCACTTCGAAGAGAAACACCACTGAAGATCGTTGATCGACTACATTGTGATATCCTCCGGACAAACTTCAGAAACTTGGAACGAGTAACTGGCCTTAAAAACCACTGAGGGGCGAGAGTTAGCCATGAAAAAATCTTGCCCGCGAAATTCAAAAATCACGAACACAAAGCTGCCACATAGTAAAGTTGAAAAAGCAAAGTCACGACACGCGGATGAAGAAAATATTGACAGAAGAAAGCGAGAGAAAAACGTTAAAAATACCGTGGAATGAAAATGAACGCAAATAAAACAATCTTACCGCTAAAAATTTGCAAATGAAAACCAAGAGCTGAAAAATGAAGCTACCTACTTTATAAATTTTTCATGGCAAAGCTCCCCTAGAGGGGGGTAACCAAATAATCAATTCCAACATCTTGGCCCCAGGCCTCCCACTGTTTTACACCAGTCATTCAAAATGAGGGATAACATAAAAATTATTATTGCTAACAATAATACCCTTTAATTTTTATTTTCACTGGCTGTTTGAATGCAATTTAATTTTTTTTTTGACATTTATATATTTTTTATCGCTTTTTAACGCGAGATCTCGCCTTTTAACACGAGATCTCGCCTTTCAACACGAGATCTCGCCTTTTAACACGAGATCTCGCCTTTTAACACGAGATCTCGCCTTTCAACACGAGATCTCGCTTTTTAACACGAGATCTCGCTTTTTAACACGAGATCTCGCCCTTTTAACACGAGATCTCGCTTTTTAACACGAGATCTCGCCTTTCAACACGAGATCTCGCCTTTTAACACGAGATCTCGCCTTTTAACACGAGATCTCGCCTTTCAACACGAGATCTCGCCTTGATTGCCTGCCCCCTCCCCCTGGGATTGTCTGCAAGCACGTGCATCGTTAAGTGGCCAGCGGTCGTTTCCGTAACCAACGGTAAGTACTTCATTCACCATCAATATAACCCATTGAAATTCTAGGCACATGTATATACAAAAATACATGATTCCCATGTATTTCAATTCCATGTATTCCCATGTATTCCCGTGTATTCCCCTGTATTCCCATGTATTCCCATATATTCCCCTGTATTCCCATGTATTCCAATGTATTCCCCTGTATTCCCATGTATTCCCCTGTATTCCAATGTATTCCCCTGTATTCCCATGTATTCCCGTGTATTCCCATGTATTCACAGGAAGCCCGTAAAATTTTATTCGTGTTTTAAGATGAGATCTCGAGATCTCGTGTTGAAAGGCGAGATCTCGTGTTAAAAGGCGAGATCTCGTGTTAAAAGGCGAGATCTTGTGTTAAAAGGCGAGATCTCGTGTTAAAAGGCGAGATCTCATGTTATAAAGTGAGGTCTTGTGTTAAAAGGCAAGATCTCGTATTAAAAGGCGAGATCTCGTGTTGAAAGGCGAGATCTCGTGTTAAAAGGTGAGATCTCGTGTTAAAAGGCGAGATCTCGTGTTGAAAGGCGAGATCGCATGTTAAAAGGCGAGATCTCGTGTTAAAAGGTGAGATCTCGTGTTATAAAGCGATAAAAAATATATAAATGTCAAAAAAAAAAAAATTTAAATTGCATTCAAACAGCCAGTGAAAATAAAAATTAAAGTTGAAGTTTAAAAAATTCACGATGGCCCTAACCGGCCACCGTAAGCGACAGTATCGTGCATTGTTGTTGACGAGACTCACACCGTTGAAACGTGGTCAGGCAAAAGGTAGCGAACTGTAATCTTTTACTATAGCCTAAATAACTTAAGTTTACTGTTAACTTACATATAAATCTACGTTAAAAACTTATGTTTTCTATGTGTATTTTATCTGTAGGTCGAGAGGTCAGCCCTTTGCATTCCTTTCTCTCAGACAGCTTGAAAAAATTCTCTGAAGAACTTCTTGAAATCCTTAAATTTAGTTTGCAAATTCGACAAAAATCGTTTACACTCTCAGATCTTGGTTTTGGTCCTCTAGCTGCAGGCTTTTAGGGGTTGAAAGCATTAATAAACTAAAGCATTACACAAATAACCATAAAAATGTCATAAAACCGTCTAATCAATTATGAATTTGTTTTGGTTCAGCAAAGGTGCCAGAACTACACGTGAGTCATTTGACAAGTAGTAGCTCGTCTTTCACTTCCGGTCATTTCTGATTGGTCAAGGAAATTTGATCCCTCGAGTGGGCAGTAACGGAAAAACCAGGGGTTTGGCTGCAGGCTCTCCTTTCCCTCCTCTCCTCCCCAGTCCCCCTCCCCTTCCCCTTTCCCTCCTTCCCCCTCCCCTCCCCTCCCCTTCCTCTTCCCCCACAGAGCCGCTACGCAGGCTACTAAGACAGTGTGACAGGTGCCGAGGTTAACCTGTGGCAAGGTTGCCATGGTTACCTCTTACCAGTTGCTAGCATTGCTATTGGCTCATTGCTGCTAGGGCACCTATACCCTCCATAATTATTAAGTAGCGACAAGTTAATGATGTCTTTTCTTGCATTATTCAATAATGCTTCTTCCAGTCTTTCAGTTCGTTTCTTTTTTAAACTGTATTTTTTCTTTTATAGTCAAATACAACTTGCAAACAATGGTTGGAGGACAGTCACCTTATTGGAGGTTAGCTGTATATTTTTTTAATATATAATACATGTATCATAATAAATGAATGATCAGACATGGAATAATTTGCTGCCGGCATTTCAACTTCACTGATAGTGACGGATACTATGGATACCGTACCTCCACCGATACCACGGATACCTCAATAGAATGAACACTAATCAATGTTTATGTTACCACTCTATAATTATGTGCTCTGGTTGATTGACTGGTTGTATTGTCTTTGTTTTTGAGCTAAGTTGTCATTGTTATTCAAATTTATCATTATTAGTATTCATTAAGGCCACGCATGAGCTGTTGATAGTGATATTTCTTAGGGAAGACAATGTTCTTTTAGGAGTTTTTAACTTGTGGATAATTGCAAATTCATGAGTCATTGTGGAGGGACATATTAAAAATTTTATGCAAATGAGTCATGCAATCACTCACTTGAATATCATTGTAAACTAATTCCAGCTGTAACGTAAATCAGTATGGGGCAACCTCAACAATCTGTATCCTATTATTACCACTGACAATAATAATTATGGCTTAACATACTTGTGGTTCATATTTGAACTATCCATGTTGTATCAGTACAAAAATCAACTGTCCATATAAACCAGTTGGTCTCCAGAACGCATGCTTATAGTACCCATTGTAGACCAGCTAGCTGTCATTGAAAGCTGTCAGTGAAGATCTGAAATGTAGTGCAATGGCTATGACTTGATGATCGATGTCTTCAAGAAACATGATGCTTCATGGAGCTCTTGGTGGTGCAAGTCAAATTACAAGTCAGTGATTTTGATTTTGCCCAGTATTGATTTTGAAGGATTTCTTTAAAAATTGTTTGCTGTTTTAAATCAAACATCGGAGAATTGAGATCTTTTCCATGATTGCATTAGCAATTATTATGCTATATATACATGTACATAGGCCATTATTTTATTTTTGCATGATGGCGTCATATACTACAACTACCAGAATGCTTTGCCCAACATGCACTTTCTTTTGTAAAATAATTAGTGCCAATTGTTTTGCTATTCTCAAAAGGGAATAAAAATCTGAATAAGAAAGAAAATTCATAGAGCATTAATTCTGGTAGTTGTAGTAATAAAATGGCGCCATCGTGCAAATGGCCTATTGTTTATCTCATGGTCTGCAAATGGCATCTTTAAATGAATGCATGTCTGTCTGCTTTAATTTATAGTGGACAAACAACAAAGGGTGATATACCAGATTTAGAACCAATAGAAAGTCAAGACGAGCTTTGTGGAAGAAGAATGAAAGACAGTTATCAAGATGCTATTTTACCTCTTGGATCTGACCTTACGCTTAGAGAGAGATATTTGAATTTTTATCAGACAACAAGGTGATTTGCTTGACTGCAATTTAACAAAATTTCTAGCTGTATCTTAGGAGGGGTGGGGTTGGGGGTCACTCTTGCAGTTGATTAGGTGTAAATGAAGCTAAAATTTGTGATAAACTCCAGAAAGTACGCTAAGAACAACCCAAAAACTTGGCCAATTGCCTACAAAGCAACCTTACAAGGCCTCATATTTGTATAGGAAATCACACGATCTTGAGTACAATTCGGAATTAATAGGTACGAGTAATGTTTTGAAAGTTCTCAAAATAGGACGAGCCTTTAGGCGAGCCCTATTTGAGAGTTTTCAAAACATTACGAGTAACTATTAATTCTGAATTGTACAAGAAGATCGTGCGATTTTTTATTTATAATACACTATCGTTGCCATAGCGACTTAATAGGTACTCTACAGAGTACAATTAACGATATAATTGTACTCCTCTCGTCCAATCAGAATCAAGTAATTTTGTATAGTGTATTATAATACTTATAATAATGAAGGTTATATAGTATTAAAGCTTGTCGAAAGAGAGTCCCCCTCACCCTCTAGAGGTGTATCCACTGCATACCTTTACAGGTCAGGTTATTCTACAGAATCTTGAACAGTCTATAGACAAATGAGTCTACTCATACTGTTAATTATTTTATTAATATTATTTTGTATTTTGAATTAATTTCAAAACTGTATTTTTATTTCTAAGGTTTGGAAAAATTCTTGAAAACTTGGATATTTTAGCTTGTAAGTATCATGCAGTGATCACTTTAAGGTGGCTCGACTGGGTTTTGTTTGAGGCGCACCTCCGCTGTTTGATCGCAAAATGCGTTGCGGCAAAAAACTTATTTTCAAAAAAAATTCCACAGCAAGTCTAGGGATAGATTAAAGTTTCTTTTGACGTTTAAATCATTTTGATCGGAGTTTTCAATAATTTATAGTGGCGGCATGACGACCAAAACAACATCAACCCGAAGTAAGCGGCCTAAAAATTTACGTTTTTATAATTTATTTTGGATATCTTACAATGCTTCAATGGCCATGAAATGTGTAGGATCAAGAAACAACTTGGTGAAAACGCTGATACTGAAGTAAGAAAAAAATATTATAAAGATAAGTGAAATGATAAGCAAACGATGAAAAGGCGCACCTCTATCAACTTGACCTAAATTCAGATTTCTCAAAATCGTGCGACGCAATTTTGTTCTACTTTTCCAAATGAACAGTTATTGAACGTGTCAATAATGTGAGCTCAAAACAAGCTTTTTCCGAGTCCTAAAAGTAAGGTTTTCGGCCAAGTAAACTGAATGCTTGGAATTTTTTACTTTTTTGATGCGTAAAAGTTCAAGCGCGTTTTATTCGAAAACGCTTCCATAGAAATCGTTGAAGCTGAGTAAGAGTGCAGAACTTGATCTAGATTTTATGAAACAATAAATGCGGTTTTGTACAAAACTCTAGTTTTTCCAAAAAATCGGGTTTATGAAAATCGCCATGCCGCCACTATAAATTATTGAAAAATAATTCAGATTTCTCAAAATCGTGCGACGCAATTTTGTTCTACTTTTCCAAACGAACAGTTATTGAACGTGTCAATAATGTGAGCTCAAAACAAGCTTTTTCCGAGTCCTAAAAGTAAGGTTTTCGGCCAAGTAAACTGAATGCTTGGAATTTTTTACTTTTTTGATGCGTAAAAGTTCAAGCGCGTTTTATTCGAAAACGCTTCCATAGAAATCGTTGAAGCTGAGTAAGAGTGCAGAACTTGATCTAGATTTTATGAAACAATAAATGCGGTTTTGTACAAAACTCTAGTTTTTCCAAAAAATCGGGTTTATGAAAATCGCCATGCCGCCACTATAAATTATTGAAAACTCCGATCAAAATGATTTAAATGTCAAAAGAAACTTTAATCTATCCCTAGACTTGCTGTGGAATTTTTTTTGAAAATAAGTTTTTTGCCGCGACGCATTTTGCGATCAAGCAGCGGAGGTGCGTCTCAAACAAAACCCAGTCGAGCCACCTTAATAAATTCTTTAATCTTTCTAGTTCTAACAGTACATTTTGAGTGAAGAATCTGCAGACTAAGACACACAAAATAGGTAATGATGAAGTGCTGGCTCTCTTTGGGACTCCTGAATAAACATCATTGTACTACAAAATAATGGATAAATTGTTAATTAACTATCAAATCGCAAGAAGCTATTGTCCTGTACATGTACAGTATATATATACTTTATTATCCAACTATACTCAGTAGAGTACAAATTGCCTGCAAAAATATTGATTCAGAAGTACAATTACGTTGCAATATTTGTATTGTAGGAAACCAGTTTTACAAGTTGTCGAAATACACAACATCACCACTTCATGCATCATAAGCTGCAAAAGACATGGTGCGTGACAGAAAACCAGTTTGTCTTGTCCCTTTTCAGCCAATTAGAGACTACACAGCTTATGCCACACCCCAAAGTCACAAACAGACTATCAGCCTTTCACATTTATTTTATTGTATTTCAAATGAACTTTCTCGCCCTAAAATGCATTAATTTTCTAAAAAAAAGATTTTTTTGTTTAAAGTAGACAGTTGGATAATAAATAACTTATTAGACCATCTGATGTGTAGTAATATATGGCTGGATATATTTTACTCATGAATCCACTTGCATCACCGTAAAATATATCTCCCGCCATGCATGCACACTATGCATCAAACTGCCTATAAAAGATATATATTTTTAAGAGCAGTTTTGGGTTCCAGCTGTCATCTTGTATCGCATTAATCTATTGTTTTGTAGTACAAAAACAGTGTAGCTTCCTTGTTTTAGCAGTACGGTACTGTTCCACTGTGAATGCCATTCTTTGTTAATCAGTACATGATGACAGAGCCCAGTAATGTGATTGCAGTCATTGAAGGATTGACAGATTCATTCAATTTTTTTATTCTTTAATTCGTTTTTCAATTCTGATTTATGTTATCCCTCATTTTGATGACTTAAAACAGTGGGAGGCCTGGGCCGAGATGTTGGAATTGATTATCTGGTTACCCCCCTCTAGGGGAGCTTTGCCATGAAAAATTTGAAAAGTAGGTAGCTTCATTTTTCAGCTCTTGGTTTTCATTTGCAAATTTTTACCCTCCTCCTCCCTATTCCATCCAGTCATCTAGTCGTTATATTGTTTGGCGGTTTGTAGCCCTCACCTTTGATGGGGCACTTATCGGATTTGTTATGTGAAGGTCAATTTGACCATTTCATTAAGGAATGTTATTTAATTATAATAAAAGTGGTTATGTGCCCTTTATGTGCCCTTGGCACATAGCCAAATTTTATCCAACACATTTGAGTATAGTGTCTGGCATTTTTTCCCATCAAACAGAGCTAGCTCGGTCAGCAATCATGTCAGGATTCATGTAATAATTTGATACAACTATGAAGGATGGCATAAAAGCTGGATTTTGAAATCCAATGGAATAGATGTCCCCTTCACAGTTCTCTGTGCCAACTTGAAAGGTAGCCATGCCTTTGCATTGAAGTGAGATGAACAGTGAGCTTGCAATGATAGAGACCTGTGAATAATTGTCTTAGGTGTTAAAAAATGTCTCTATCATTGCATGCTCACCATTTGTCTCGCTTCGATGCAAAGGCACAGCTACCTTTCAAGATGGTGCTGGGAATTGTGAAGGGGACTATTATGAGCCTGGGGTGCTGGTGCCTAAATTAGCTGGAACTATAGCAATAACCTCACACCTTTAATTGGGGTACCTTACGTACATGCATCTGTGAGAATAAATAATTGTACAGCTGTTTTATTTAATATTTATTGTTTATAAATGTTGAATGTTCAGGT
Organism: Telmatactis stephensoni; assembly: GCA_029948255.1. Classification (NCBI taxonomy): domain Eukaryota; kingdom Metazoa; phylum Cnidaria; class Anthozoa; order Actiniaria; family Isophelliidae; genus Telmatactis; species Telmatactis stephensoni. The sequence continues at coordinate 68,847 of JALIZF010000805.1, forward strand.
TGGATAGGATACCTCCATGTTCATGGTGGACGTGAAAACCTACACAGCACCTCGCCTCACACAATTGTGACAGCTTTAGTGGATAGAATTGGTATATATCTATACTTTATACAACCCCAATAAATTTATTGTGCCAAATCAATATTAAGGCGGCGAAATACGAGACGCAAAAACCCTCAACTTGTCGCGCAACATTGTTGCGTTGCAGGTTTTTGATTGATGTTGCACGTTTTTCACCTCATGATCTCAATTTTTTGTTGCGTGACAAGTTGAGATCGCGAGGTGGAAAACGTGCATTAAATACATCGATCAAAAACCTGCAACGCAACAATGTTGCATGACAAGTTGAGGGTTCTTGTGTCTTGTATTTCGCCGCCTTTAGATATTATTACCAAATATAATATGTGAAAAGCAAGTGAATTGTACATTTCCATGCAGTAAAGAATTGTTTTTGATGTTGTTGATTTTGATCATGTGAACATTTAAAATCAGAGAAACTGTTCTTTATTGTAACATTTTTATGTATGGTAACATTTTCGTATGGTGAATTTTATGGATGGTTCTTAGAAATATGTTGTTTTTTCTTTACAGATTATTACACATCAATCAATCCAATTTATGATGTCAAATTAAGTGGTAATTAGGATATTCTATTTAATTTCACATTATTATAATTTAAACAAACAGACTAAATTAATGAAACTATACTGGTTCTATTATTAACATCTATTCATTCATAACCTATTCTCACTGGTTTTAAAGGTTGGCTGATGAATGAACTGATTTATGGATGGACTCTGACTTTATTGAATTACTAATGCATGGACAGACAGACAGAATGGATGTATGGACTGTATGTCTGACAGATTGATAAATGGACTTATAAAGGGGACGACAATCAAAATTGGTTAAAATTGGAATTGGATTTTTCCTAGTTGAAGTAACTCAATTATGACAATAAATGCATAATATGAAGAATTACTTTCCCCAGAATAATTCTGCATTTTAAGCTCATTATCACCGAGAAATTTGGCTTTAAAAGCCAAGAGAACAATAGGTTTGTGTAAATGACGTCATTTGCATACAACTATTGAGATGCTAATATTAATATACTTGATAATTTTCATCTTTCTCTTTTGAATATAAATAAAATATGTTGCTGTGTGCATGATTATTTATAGGAGCCATATAGCTATTAGTTCAACCGAGTTTCAAGTCATTTTCAAATTTCAATTCAACGTCGTCCCACTTTAAGGACTGTATGATGGATCGATGGATGGTTAGACAGATGGATGGACTTATGGATAATAGGACTTATGGATGAATGCTGATGGATTAGATGGTTAGACGGGTGGATAGTTGTCAGACTTAAGAATTATTGTTTGACAGATTGATTGAAGCATGGATGAATGGACTGAAGGACTGCAGATTTTTGGATGGACAGACTTCAGAACTATCTGATGGATGGTTAGACTAATAATATTATGACCATCAAAAATTCTCAATCCTGATTGGTTGTCTACTTGATGATTATTTTGAAATCACTGTGCAAAAAAGATGAAATCACAGAAATCACACATGTGCAAAAGAGTGAAATTGCCCTTGCTGATTGGCTGAAAAACAATGAGCTGTCAGTTTCAACCAATCAAAGTGTGTTGGAAGTGATTATGAAAGTACGCATGCAAAATGTCCTCGCGCAACTTGCAACAATTTTCTGCGCGCACTAATCTGATCTGGCATCTGTTTTGAGAATTTTTCTTTGATTAAAAAATTGTTGATGGCCATATTATTACAAGAAAATCGAACGGGACAAATCTCGTGCAGTTTGAAAAAATATCACTAGTGCAGTTTAAAATCAAGATTTTCAAATTGCACTTGCCTTCGGCTTGTGCAATTTTGAAAATCTTCATTTTGAACTGCATTTGTGATACTTTTTTCAAACTGCACTGAAACGTGTTCGATTTCCTATACAAAGCAAATATAGATCGATGGACTGACTGGTTATTGTCATATGACCAAAAATATACCAAAAATGTAAATTGATAAAATGTGGTCATTAATTGTGATAAAAAACAGTCAAGACATATGATAAAATGCTTATTGACTGAGTTAGATCAAGCCAGACGGGAATGTATTTGGCTCATGACCAAGGTCATATGGACCAAGCACACCAGCCCTCTCACCCAGTCAATAAGTACATATTCACTGACTGACCCGAATTCATCAATGAAAATGTAATTATGTTAATTTGACAACTGGCGTAATTCTTCACACAACTATAAATATGCTTGATTTATCAGGCAATGTCACATGGGTTGGCAAAAGCACAATGGAAATCACAATGGACCTAGGTCAGGTGAGAACATAAAGAGAACTTAAAGAGAAGGTTATGCACGCAGAAATTAAGTAAGTGGTATATATATATGTAATCAACATAGTTGAAGGGTTCCCCGTGAAAATGGCCTAAGTGACTTTTTGGTGGAATTGTCCTGGATTTTCCAGCATAGGAAAATTAATCATTAATACCATTATATTTATACCATTGAAATATAAATATTATCAAAAATGTCACTTAATTAGGCCATTTTCTCATGGAATCCTTCAATTATATGGTTGGTAAGTGGTTGATGTGTGTATGCATGGTTGGTAAGTGATAAGTATAAGGTTAAAAGTGACAGCTGTGATACAGAAAGTGGTTGATGAATGGTCACAAGATAATAATAATAATAATAATTAAATAATAATGGTTTAATGGCTATTCCACTAGGTGGCTCTTATCACTCTAAAACCAAAGATTTTGAAAAACGCTTAAAATAAGAGATGTTGGTCTTAAATTAATGTCCTGGCAGGAGACCAAAATAGTCTTATTTTAAGACGGATTAATTTAAGAGTATGTTCTTGTTTCTGGTACAACGCTTAAAATAAGCAATTTGGTCTTAAATTAATGTCCTGGCAAGAGACCAAAATAGTCTTATTTTAAGATGGATTAATTTAAGAGTATGTTCTTGTTTCTGGTACAATGCTTAAAATAAGCAATTTGGTCTTAAATTAATGTCCTGGGAGACCAAAACAGTCTTATTTTAAGACAGATTAATTTAAGAGTATTGTTCTTGTTTATATTACATGTCCTTATTTTCAGACATTAAGTTCTTATTTCAAACTTATATCTTAAAACCAGCAGATGTGCTGTTTTTAAGTGAACCACCATAATTTAAGACTTGTTTCTAGCTTCATTTAAAAGTCTGTCTTAATTTGAGAACACTCCAATATCAATCAAACATTTTCTTAAAATAAGTTTTGACTTCTTGAATGACTAATTCTCTGACCTCTAAGGGAAAACAGTGAGAAGAAATAAAAGAAACATGGTTATCTAATTAACATTTATTCAGACCCTGATGCACACAACCATGTTACAACATTTTGTGTCAAAGTTTTACAGACAATTTACATTGAAATAGTTAATTAACTCAACAAGGTATGTCTAGTAGAGTGATTGCACTTAATCTGTGAAATTGTGCTGGCTAATATAAATGTAAATAGCACTAGGTACTATTTAGTTTTTGTACTTTTTCACAAGTTAAGTGTGACTACTCTATACATAAACTGGCCCTAGTAAACAGCTTGAAAAAGTTGATATACTTAATGAAATGTATTTAAAGTCCCTTAAAATAAAGTACAAACACTAAAAATGTGCAACATGAAATTATAGCTCAAAATAGTGCTCTCATTTACGCTGTTTATAATAATTTCTATTGTTTCAATATATATATTGCTAATTTTTGCACTAAATAGTGCAAACTATTTCACACTTTTAGTGTTTGTACTCTACAAACAAAAAAGAACAAGCTGTATCTGGCTTAAGAAATCGTTGCTTGTACTGCTTTCCTATACCTCAGGGTTTGCCTCCCTGGGCTTAAGCCCAGAACAAACTCTTCCAAGAATGTATATAGGAGCTTCTGGGTACATTTGTATTCCAGGTTAAATGTATAATATACTCCTAATAGAGTAAGTAATGCTTTACTGAATGATGCATTTCCGTCGGTTTCTTTTTCGACTTCGACAAAAGTCTTTTGATCTAAAATAACAAAGATTTGCCTGAAATTACTTGCATTTTCTTCAAAGCAGAGTAACCAGGGCCAATCTTTAAGGTCTTTCTTCTTACAAACTTCATCAACTTCCCTGTCAGTGCACTACAAGGTGGAATGAAGAAAAGACATAAGCATTTATGGATGATGTTGAAATATTTCAAATATCTCTTTTTGATCATCACATAATATAACAAGACATTGATAACAACCCAAAAGCTAAAGGCATTAAAATTACTATTCCACTGAAATTATCTGAGTCAAACAAAGATAAACACAAGATGGCTGACTAAACTCAGGGTTCCCACTCATCTTGAAAAACAAAGTTCTCTGACTTCTCAAGGACCAATTCCCATTTTTCACTGACCACTCTACACACTTTTCTTTGGCCACTTTGATAAAACTTCTGACTCTCAAGATGTCACCACAAGAAACCCATTTGAAGAATAATTTTAAGGAAACTTTTAGGTTGTGGAAGTTTTCTTTCCAAGAACAATAACAAATATAAATTCCCAGACTTTTTAGAAAAATTCAATAATTTCCTGACCAAAATTGGAATTCCCTGACTATTCCCTCACCTTGTACCCTGGGTACCAGAGGCCCGAGAGGGATTGGGGAGGAGAAAGAGATGGGGAGGGGGCCTCACCTTGAAATTCAAAAATCTAAAAGGGAAAAGTCACCTTGAACGTGGGATCCGAGAAACTAGTGTCCAGTCCCTTTGGGACCATTAACAAAGAATGCCTGATTGTTTTTGCATCAGTGTTGCAAATAGACTGGTATAATATCTTGCTATTTTATGCAGAAAACTCTTTAAAATCTTTGGATTTTTTCTGCAAATCTTTGGATTTCATCTTTAAAAAACATTGGAAGAGAAAGTACCTGGTGCCCAGAGAATATCTGCAGATGAATTCTACAGAAAAGCTAAACCTTGATAGATATCTCAAACTCTGCCAATAACTAATATTTATAGACATTAACAACAAACTCTAGATCTTTAGTCACCTGAACTTGCATCAGAGACAAATGAAGTAAGTTATTGTTTTTTTGTTTCATATTAGATTTAACAATAATAGTGTGTGCTTATGCACACAGATTTTAGCACAGCTAGGTCATGAGGCCCAAGCTCACTGTGAATTTAAAGGGCTAAATGTTGTATAGCACTGTACTTGAGTTGAGTGTTGATGTTTTCTGGTATCAATTTCAGGCCATTCTAGCTGTTGATTATTAACTGGGCTCTCTCCCCACTGCTGCTCATCAGTTGCTGCTAAAATTGACATGGAATTGCTACCAGAAAACAACAATTTTTAATGCAAACAACATAACATAAAGGTTAGAAATTAATTGTTTGCTTTTTTAAACTCCAAAATAAAAAAAATTGATAACATTAGCCTCTTACATACACTGAGCTTGGACAGCTCCTGTGATTTAGGGACATTCTGACACTAACTGCCTCCACATTATAATCAATTTTGCAGAGTGACCATTGACTCATACACATGTTTGCTGAGAGAAAAACCTTAGTATCTTGAGAAAACACCCTCATGGTAAGAGAAGAGAGAGATCTAAAGAACATCATTTTTGGAACATTAATTAATAGGACACCTACCTCTTCAAGAAAGTAAATTATGGGCTGACATTTGGGGAAGTTACTGTGGATCTTTTCAAGAGTGTGACCACCTAATTCCTCTGAATAAGACGAAAAGAGTATGATGCATTTTTTGTATTTTTTACTTTTAAGTGTTGTTGTTACAAATAATCAATGCTTACCTCCAGTAAGATCATGTTCTTTGAGATGTGATCTCTGTACTAGTTCTTGCCAATTCTTTTCAAAATCTTGTACAGTGAAGCCAACATCAGACCTTTTGTCTTTTTTTATTTTGTTCACATGGAGAGGAAGCTCATTGCGAATCTTTAAAAATCAACAAAAATACAGATATTAATAATGATAATCATGTATATATTTTTATAACTAGGCACGAGTGGTGTCCAGCCTCTTTCATCAAATACAATCAGTATTTTTCATTAATTCTTCAAGAAGTGTAATTTCCTATATGAAATTCAATGGCATGAGTGACCATTCTTTTGGGGGTATGAATTATTGCTGCAACTGTTTGAACAGCTCTTTGAAGGTCAATGCAGTTTTCTTTTGTTTTTAATGTTTTATTATCAGTGATTATATGCAGTTGAAATCAATATCCATTGGATTCATTTTGATAACTTTTAAGGAGCCATTTCGACATTCAACTGCAATTTAATCACCACTACACTTGGAGGAAGGGAGTCACTCCTGGGAATGAATTTACATTGAAGTTAAAACTTACCACTAAATCATTTGTTAAGAAGGGAAATTCACTTCCAATTTGATATACATCCAAGTCTTTCTCGACAATGGTTTCACACCTCTTTTCAAAGGTTAGCTGCTGAAGTTGTACAATTGCTGCTTCATTTGGCCTTTTTTTCCTACTTAACTTAAGTAGTTCTGCATTCATATCTAGAACACCGGCTAAAAACAACATGGAGAGAACAAAAACAATATGGAGATAAAAGCTTACTAGCCTTACTCTAAGACTTACCAGGTCTAAGCCAATCAGAATCTCATATTTTCAGACGCTTTTGACTGCAGTAACATTACTGTAAACTATCCAATCACACGTGAGCGGAGTGGTAAGAATTACCGAGACCAGTAATGTTACCATTCACAAGCGCCACATGTTAACGAAATCGTGTTGAAATGAGTCCAAAAAATTCACAAAAAAGGTTTATGGCATTTAGTTGACGAAAAAAGGATAGAACTAGGCCGTTATTTCCCATGTTTGGCACAAAATATTTCTTTATTATGAGTTTGGCCTTGTCACTTGCCATCTCCGCTTACCTCAAACATTTGACGGATCAGTTTCAGTGTCACGAGAAAATTACGATTGATGCATGATTTTACAAGACCTCAAAATCATCGCTAACTCCAAAATCTATTCAATAAAGGTTTATTTTTGTCCCCAGAATTTACAGAAAAATCATACATCGCTTCAAATAAACTAGTATTTAATAGACCTGAATCTACCTACATTCACCTTCGCGCCATTTTTTCGCGGTATTTTGGTCGCTACAACAACACATCCAAAACCGAATTCAAAGAAAAGTTCCAAAAATTACTAAAAGTGCGATTACTTAATTAGACTACTGTTATTATCAATTTCTACAGGAATAAGTCCAGGTCTGCTGATAACTCGGCTCCCTTCAAGTAATTGTAAACGTTGTACTTTATAAAAATTCACGGGAAGTCTTTTTGCAAGTGATATTAATAATACGTACAAACTGAAAACACTCATTCGATACAAGGATTTACTTTGGTGTAGGAATTTTTAGGCGAGATTTTAACTGATCTACCTCGTTCATTCATGTTCATTGCAGTCCTTGTTGCACACGTGGATCCTGGAGCAACTTTTATTTCTTGCACTGTCAAAATCTCCAGCAGTGTCAAAGCGATGTCCGTTCTCCCTTTTTCCATTTCAATGATGTCTTTTCTTCTACAGGCACAAGAAAAACATCCAGTGAAAGAGAGATGTGTCCCTGGTAGACCACCGAGTATCATTTTGATCATTCACAACACAAGTAAAGGAGATCTACTATAGCTAGCCGCGATGTAGTAAGACTTACTGCTTACGTAATCAGACCAGGATATCCGATTTCACACAACACATGGGCCACTCAAAACTACTGTATAATGCTAGCTAGACATGCCGTGTACAAATTTTATTTATTGCTTTGTTGTTTTATTGATCCGAGTATTCGAGTTTAAGCTAGAAAATATTTCTTAACTTTGTCGTTTGGCGATTTTCCAGCTAGACAAAAGAACGAGACTTCACGCTCCATCAATCAGTAACATTACCAAATGTATTACGGTCGCACTCCTTGGAGTGCAAATCAGAGATGTTTTCAACTCCACTTTCTTCCACCAAAAATATACATAATTGCTTTACTGAAAAAAGCAAAAGCCTTTAATCTTTTATAATCGCGAGTTGGCTGCTGTTTATATATGTAAGGTTACAAAATTGTACAAGAATTAACTTTTCAGTCGTTCCGCGCCTTCCCAGTAAGACCGATAACATTACTGGACAAAGTGCGGGCTTTGAAAAAATCAATGTATTTAATAGATAAATTCGTCTACGTACTGTGATTGACTTCAACGGTTTCGCATTGGTGATCATGCAAGAACTAACAGTATTTATCATCTCATCTCAACAACACTTGGAGTAACGTTACTGGGTTTGGTAATGCTTACTCGAAAGATGTTTTCCTATTGGACACTTGGTGGTAACATTACCAACCATTCATCTGTAAGCCCGATCAACAAGTTACTAACAGTCTCAGTTACTATCCGCTTATAAAGAATCAGTGAGTTAGTTTTAAAAAATCAAAAATATTGATAGTCTACAGTACCGTGTCTGTGTAAAGTCTTATTAATATCTGTTGTGAAATCTACATGTTTTAAAATGCATCGTCTGTCCCTTAATTATGCTTGGAGGGGTCCTTGGAAATATATCCTTCTTATTTTTGATTTTTTTTAACTAACAGTAACTCACTTATTCTTTATAAGCGGATAGTAACTGAGACTGTTAGTAACTTGTTTATCGGGCTTTACAGACGAATGGTTGGTAATGTTACCACCAAGTGTCCAATAGGAAAACATCTTTCGGGTAAGCATTACCAAACCCAGTAACGTTACTCCAAGTGTTGTTGAGATGAGATGATAAATACTGTTAGTTCTTGCATGATCACCAATGCGAAACCGTTGAAGTCAATCACAGTACGTAGACGAATTTATCTATTAAATACATTAATTTTTTCAAAGCCCGCACTTTGTCCAGTAATGTTATCGGTCTTACTGGGAAGGCGCGGAACGACTGAAAAGTTAATTCTTGTACAATTTTGTAACCTTACATATATAAACAGCAGCCAACTCGCGATTATAAAAGATTAAAGGCTTTTGCTTTTTTCAGTAAAGCAATTATGTATATTTTTGGTGGAAGAAAGTGGAGTTGAAAACATCTCTGATTTGCACTCCAAGGAGTGCGACCGTAATACATTTGGTAATGTTACTGATTGATGGAGCGTGAAGTCTCGTTCTTTTGTCTAGCTGGAAAATCGCCAAACGACAAAGTTAAGAAATATTTTCTAGCAACTCGAATACTCGGATCAATAAAACAACAAAGCAATAAATAAAATTTGTACACGGCATGTCTAGCTAGCATTATACAGTAGTTTTGAGTGGCCCATGTGTTGTGTGAAATCGGATATCCTGGTCTGATTACGTAAGCAGTAAGTCTTACTACATCGCGGCTAGCTATAGTAGATCTCCTTTACTTGTGTTGTGAATGATCAAAATGATACTCGGTGGTCTACCAGGGACACATCTCTCTTTCACTGGATGTTTTTCTTGTGCCTGTAGAAGAAAAGACATCATTGAAATGGAAAAAGGGAGAACGGACATCGCTTTGACACTACTGGAGATTTTGACAGTGCAAGAAATAAACTGAGTTGCTCCAGGATCCACGTGTGCAACAAGGACTGCAATGAACATGAATGAACGAGGTAGATCAGTTAAAATCTCGCCTAAAACTTTTAGGAATTTGAAATTCCTACACCAAATTAAATCCTTGTATTGAATGAGTTTTTTCAGTTTGTACGTATTATTAATATCACTTGCAAAAAGACTTCCCGTGAATTTTTATAAAGTACAACGTTTACAATTACTTGAAGGGAGCCGAGTTATCAACAGACCTGGACTTATTCCTGTAGAAATTAATAATCACAGTAGTCTAATTAAGTAATCGCGCTTTTAGTAATTTTTGGAACTTTTCTTTGAATTCCGTTTTGGATGTATGTTGTCGTAGTGACCAAAATACCGCGAAAAAATGGCGCGAAGGTGAATGTAGGTAGATTCAGGTCTAATACTAGTTTACTTGAAGCGATGTGTGATTTTTCTGTAAAGTCTGGGGACAAAAATAGACCTTTATTGAATAGATTTTGAAGTTAGCGATGATTTTTAGGTCTTGTAAAATCATGCATCAATGGTAATTTTCTCGTGACACTGAACTGATCTGTCAAATGTTTGAGGTAAGCGGAAATGGCAAGTGACAAGGCCAAACTCAAAATAAAGAAATATTTTGTGTCAAACATGGGAAATAACGGCCTAGTTCTATCCTTTTTTCGTCAACTAAATGCCATAAACCTTTTTTGTGAATTTTTTGGACTCATTTCAACACGATTTCGTTAACATGTGGCGCTTGTGAATGGTAACATTACTGGTCTCGGTAATTCTTACCACTCCGCTCACGTGTGATTGGATAGTTTACAGTAATGTTACTGCAGTCAAAAGCGTCTGAAAATATGAGATTCTGATTGGCTTAGACCTGGTAAGTCTTAGAGTAAGGCTAGTAAGCTTTTATCTCCATATTGTTTTTGTTCTCTCCATGTTGTTTTTAGCCGGTGTTCTAGGTATTCTTTTTCTGTAAGTTCTGGTGGATCAGTTTTTTCTTTCTGCACCTTTGCCTTCTTTGGATTGTCTCTGTTTAGATATGCCATGGCATTAAGTTTCCTTTTTCCCATCACAAAGCGCACTGTGCTCTAAAACAAAGTAGAAAACCAATTATTCAAAATAAATATTTTTTTGTTAAAAAATAAATAAATAAAAACCAAGATTAACTTGAGATTGTAAAAATGTACATCATGGCATTTAGTTTTCTTTTTCCCAATTCTAACAATGTATGTTAGAATTTAAAACAATGTATCTGTTAAAAAAGAATACAAGTTAGGTATTAAAGAATAATGACATAAAAACCATTTCCACATACCCAGTAAGGAAACTCCATTTTGTCTGGGAAGCTCGGTGGTTTGGGGTCTTTTAGCTGTGGTATAGTATTGCATATTTTTTTTGCTGCAATTATAATGTGGTTCTTTTTGGGTTGCCCAATGAGTGCTTCCAGGCAAGCCAAACTTTCCCTAATTATCTTGTTTCTTTCTTTTTCATTGATGTTTTGGCCATTAGCCAATTTTTCTTGTACACTCCGTGGAATAGGAAACTTGAATTTGGTATATAATTCTTCGTCGCTCAAAGTCACACTCTCATCTTCATTAGTTCCTTGATTGCTCACAGAACTGCAGGTTGTCTGAAAGAATTAATATTAATAAATGATTACTTAATGTGACAAAGAAATATGCATTGACATTTTAGTTTGCTTTTTGTATCTACCTGGTTTTTGCTATTATTG